>CM035799.1:47818133-47880633 GCA_020466265.1 Siphamia tubifer | reverse complement strand
CATACACACACACACACACACACACACACACACACACACAGAGGTTAAGGTCAGAACACCTTCAGCTTCATAGAATCTAAAATTATCCAGAAGTCAAATAAAACCAGAATAATTTATAAACTTCAGTTCCATCCATTAAGTGAAGGAAATGTAACCAGTGTGTTTGTCTGGTGGGTTAGAGGTTAAAGGTTAGTAGTAAGGGGTTAGAGGTTAGGGATGGTATTTCATTACCTCTGGACTGTATGTTGTAGTGACAGATATGAAATTGTGAAAACCTAGCCTAGCCTAGCCTAGCCTAGCCTAGCAGTGCTATCTCTATTCATTCCATGTATGGGTCTAGTGGTGCTTCATAGTCAGGGGAGGCGGGGCTAAAAGGTTGTCTTTAAATCCCTCTGTATGTAATAGGACGGTACTACAAATGGTAAATGGTCTGCACTTATGTATTTTTTTCCACCTTCATGGTGCTCAAAGCGCTTTACATTAGATTCACATTCGCACACACACTCATACACCAGTAGAATCAGAATCATCTTTATTTGTCATTTTGCATATCCAAGGAACACAACACGAAATTGTGGTTTGACCAAGCCCTCCCAGGCTGATCGTCATACGGCGCTACCTTCGATAAGGAAAAGGAAAAACAGCGGCAGATGCACAAAGAACACATATTCTACTTTAAAGACAGAACATGAACACAGTACTCAAGGATTTATGAGTTGGGACTTTTTCAATTACGCACAAAATGATCACATGGTGAAAACAAAAGATAAAGGTGCAAACAGAGCATAAACAGGAGTTGTTGGAGTTCCAGCGCCCTTGAGCACTTAGGTTTCTAAGGTCGAAGGTCAGTCCTACTGGGGGCCTAAGGCAGGGTTCAGTGTCTTGCCCAAGGACGACGTGGATGCAAACTGCCAACCTCTCAGTCATTGGGCGACCAACTGAGCCACAGCCGCCCACTACTACTACAACCAATCAGTGTAATGTTTAGGATGACGTAGTTAGAGCGACTGAAAGTTGACGGAAGAGTCTGGAGAAAGTTAGGAATGACTAAACAAAATGGTGGATTATGGAGCTGAACGACTGTTGTCGCTTCTGTAAAAAGAATTTAAAGATTGTTGACGTTTTCTCACATTCTTCACTCATCTGTGATAAAAGGAAATCTACACCTGTTGTTGTTCTTCTTCTATGGTTGTTTACGCTTGTTTCTTTCCCAATCGCCGCAGCGTCACTTTGTTGTTTGTCTCTGACTCTATACTTCACTGTGATTGGTCGACCAGTTTCAGGGAAATCTAGACAAAAGTTACATTGAGTGAAACTAGACTACTACGATAAAACATTAGATTTACTGATGCTAGGAGGAGCTAGTGTGGCTAGGCTACTACGATAGAACATTAGATTTACTGATGCTAGGAGGAGCTAGTGTGGCTAGGCTACTACGATAGAACATTAGATTTACTGATGCTAGGAGGAGCTAGTGTGGCTAGGCTACTACGATAAAACATTAGATTTACTGATGCTAGGAGGAGCTAGCGTGGCTAGGCTACTACGATAAAACATTAGATTTACTGATGCTAGGAGGAGCTAGTGTGGCTAGGCTACTACGATAGAACATTAGATTTACTGATGCTAGGAGGAGCTAGTGTGGCTAGGCTACTACGATAGTACATTAGATTTACTGATGCTAGGAGAAGCTAGTGTGGCTAGGCTACTACGATAAAACATTAGATTTACTGATGCTAGGAGGAGCTAGTGTGGCTAGGCTACTACGATAGAACATTAGATTTACTGATGCTAGGAGGGGCTAGTGTGGCTAGGCTACTACGATAGAACATTAGATTTACTGATGCTAGGAGGAGCTAGTGTGGCTAGCCTACTACGATAGAACATTAGATTTACTGATGCTAGGAGGAGCTAGTGTGGCTAGGCTACTACGATAGAACATTAGATTTACTGATGCTAGGAGGAGCTAGCGTGGCTAAGCTACTACGATAGAACATTAGATTTACTGATGCTAGGAGGAGCTAGTGTGGCTAGGCTACTACGATAGAACATTAGATTTACTGATGCTAGGAGGAGCTAGTGTGGCTAGGCTACTACGATAGAACATGAGATTTACTGATGCTAGGAGGAGCTAGTGTGGCTAGGCTACTACGATAGAACATTAGATTTACTGATGCTAGGAGGAGCTAGTGTGGCTAGGCTACTACGATAGAACATTAGATTTACTGATGCTAGGAGGAGCTAGTGTGGCTAGGCTACTACGATAGAACATTAGATTTACTGATGCTAGGAGGAGCTAGTGTGGCTAAGCTACTACCACAGCAGACAGACTGACACTTCATCATACACGTCACTGACATCCTGCAGCTGCATACACATGTTCGACACACACCATTAGGTTGGGTGGTACAATTACTGTGTACAAGTACAGTGTTACCTCTACTCATGAAATTGATGTGTTCCAGAAGTGTTTTCATAACGTGCATTTTTTGTTTAATTTTACATGTAAAAGGTCTAATTCGTTCCAATACTACCCCCTAAATTCTTTAAAACTTATACAAATATACAGATTTTGTATAAATATGTGTTGTGATAAAATGTAGATTTATATTTTAGTGGGTCCAGGCTAATGTGGGTGTCCGGGACAGAAGAGTTGATCCAGGTCTGGGTCAGAATGAGGATGCATCAGTCTGGTGGAACATGTTTGTGTTTAAATCTTCAGGTAGTCCACTTTGTTTTCCACTGAGCGTACGTTGGCGAGCAGGACTGATGGAAGCGGCGGTCTGAACGGGTTAGCTCTTAGCTTAGCTGGAAATCCACCGCCACAGACGCACTTCTACTTCCTCTGGCTCTGCCTCCTATGTCTGTGGAGGTTTGGACCAGTTGTGTTTAAGCTGATGATAGTGTGTGGGTCATATACTCTTCTGCACCGTTGGGCTCAACTGTTGATACTAACAGCGCTGGTCTAGGTGGAGAAATGAGCGTTAAAGTTTGTGTGTTACCATGGAGACACAGCAGCTGCAGACAAACAGGGCGACACTATCGACCTGTTTACTGTCATTTTATAAAACGTACTGTAATAAAGTTTAAATGAACATACTGAGAAAAACTGAGGAAACAACAGGAACTATGGGATCATCAGACAGGACCCCAGGTGTAGACTGTGTAGAGAAACCCCTCCTACAGTCCAGCACTTCCAGATCCAGACCAGATGGTGGTGGCCAATCAGCCTGACATAGTGGTGGTGGATAAACATGGAAGGAAGACAGTGGTGGTGATAGATGTAGCAGTCCCTGAGTCTGAAGGAGACACCGCCCAGATGGGGTGAGAGGAATATATATATATATATATATATATATATATATATATATATATATATATATATATATATATATATATATATATATATATATAAAATAAATGTTCCTTTCGCCCCATGTGGGCGGTGTCTCCTTCAGGCTCGGGTCCTCTACCAGAGGTCTGGGAGCCTGAGGGTTCTGCGCAGGATCTTAGCTGTTCCTAACAATGTTCTCTTTTGGACACAGATCTCTGATGTTGTTCCTGGTATCTGCTGGAGACATTGTCCCAGCTTGGGGGTCACTGCCCCTAATGCTCCCATCACTACTGGTACCACTGTTGCCTTCACACTCCACATTTTCTCTAACTCCTCTTTCAGCCCTTGGTATTTCTCTTCTCTTCTCATGTTCTTTCTTTCTCATGTTGCTATCACTGGGGACTGCTACATCTATCACCACCACTGTCTTCTCATGTTTATCCACCACCACGATGTCAGGCTGATTGGCCATCACCATCTTGTCAGTCTGGATCTGGAAGTCCCACAGGATCTTGGCCTGTTTGTTCTCTGTCACCTTTGGGGGGTTCTCCCATCTTGACCCTGGGACCTCCAGTCCATACTCTTTACAGATGTTCCTGTACAGTATGTCCTCTACCTGGTTATGCCTCTCAATGTATGCCTTGCCTGCCAGCATCTTACACCCTGCTGTGATGTGCTGGACTGTTTCAGGGGCTTCTCTACACAGCCTACACCTGGGGTCCTGTCTGATGTAGTAGACCCCGGCCTCTATTGCTCTGGTGTTCAGGGCTTGTTCTTGTGCAGCCATGAGTAGCGCCTCTGTGCTGTCCTTTAGTCCAGCCTTTTCCAGCCACTGGTATGTCTTTTATAGGTATAAAGAGATCCTCCTCTATATACTCTTTGAGATGATCTGGCTGAGGGGGTTTAGGCCTATGCAGAACAGCAGGGGGGACAGAGCATCTCCTTGGTAAATGCCGCATCTGATGTTCACCTGTGCAATTGGCTTTGAGTTGGCCTCCAGAGTTGTCTTCCACAGCCTCATTGAGTTCTGGATGAACTCTCTTAGTGTCCTGTTGATGTTCTACAGTTTTAAGCATTCCAGTATCCATGTATGTGACATTGAGTCATAGGCTTTCTTGTAATCAATCCAGGCAGTGCACAGGTTGGTGTTCCTCGTCTTGCAATCTCGGGCAATTGCCCTGTCAACCAGTAGCTGGTGTTTGGCTCCCCTGGTGTTGTTGCCTATTCCTTTCTGTGCTCTGCTCATGTATTGCTCCATGTGCCTACTCATCTTAGTCGCTATGATGCCTGATAGAAGCTTCCATGTGGTGCTGAGGCAGGTTATAGGCCGGTAGTTAGATGGTATTGTTCCCTTCTGGGGGTTCTTCATTATGAGGACTGTCCGGCCCTGGGTTAGCCACTCTGGGTGGTTTCCCGATATTAGCAGCTGGTTCATCTGTGCTGCTAGGCGTTCATGGAGTGCTGTCAGTTTCTTAAGCCAGTAGGTATGAATCATGTCGGGCCCTGGTGCTGTCCAGCTCTTCATTTTGGACACTCTGGTTTGGATGTCTGCTAGTGTGATGACTACTGGGTCTTGTTCTGGGAGTTGGCTGTGCTCTGCCTGTAAGTCTGTCAGCCATTGGGCATTGGTGTTATGTGTTGCCTCCTTCTCCCAGATGCTCTTCCAGTATTGGTCAGTCTCAGCCCTGGGTGGGTCTGTTGTCACCTTGCCCCCCTGCCATTGAGAGTAGACCTTAGCTGGGTTGGTGGAGAACACCTGGTTTATTCTCCTGGCCTCTACCTCTCTTGTGTATCTCTTTAGGTGGTAGCTAGTGCTGTGAGCCTTTGCTTAGCAGTCTCCAGTGCCTCAGCTGTGGACAGTTTGTTATATTTCTTGGGCAGTTCTTTCCTCAGATTCACACCTCTGCTTAGTTCTGTTAAAACACTGACTTCTCTCCGTGCTGCCATGATCTTTGCCTCTAGCCTTCTCCTCCATGGGGCAACCTTCTGGCTGCTCTGGCTGTTCATCTTGTAGCCAAGCATCTCTAGGATTACGGTTGCTGCTGCATACATCAGCTGATTGGTCTCAGTGATGGTAGTGGTAGGGACAGTTTGCAGTGCAGTCCTCCAGTAGAGACCGGTCTGGTACTTTGTTCTTTAGCCTCGGCAAGCAGGTAGTTGTGTTCACCCAGGATTTCATGATTCTCTTTCTCAGGTCAGCTGCTCTTGTATTTAGTCTTTCTGGGGCTTGGTACCCAATCTCGATATTTGGGGGTGGTGGTGAAACCACCCCCAAGCTGACCTGTCATCCTGGCTCCCCCTTGCCGTAGCATCTTTGTACCGTGGATGAGGTACAACGCTGTACCTCATCGATCTCCTATATATATATATATATATATATATATATATATATATATATATATATATATATATATATTTATTTATTTATTTATTTATTTATTTATTTATACATAAATTCATACACATACATGAGTCTTTCCTTTTTTTTCCTCATTTACAGCCATACCTCCTAAATAAAAACATAAAGATGTGTTGAACATCATTTCTTTACTTTCAGATCCGTACTGTTCCACAGCTGAACCCCCTTAAAACAAATGCATCTCCTTTTAACTTCTTTTTGATCTTTTGGTAACAAACACTAATCTAACTCATATTTACTCTCAGACCCTTTGAAGAACCTCTGCACATTCGTCTGCTAGAGTTTTATTATTTACTTTCACATTATTTCCATTGTTCTATAATAAACTTCAAAACATGAGAATTTACAAATAACAGATCAGTCTGATCATAGTAACGACTGTTTATGATGCGTTCACTTGTAGTTTTAATCGTAGATCAACATATTTACACACAGTAAGTTTAGTAATGAAGTATTAGTGAACAGTAAAGTAAATAGAAACTTCTGTGATTTAACATATCTTTGGTTTTCTAAATGATTATAATTTTCATATTTTTCCTTTTCCATATTCAACATGTTTCTTCCAGTTAAGTTTGTAATTGATCACAATCTCCCAAACCCTTCCTTTAATGTAACAGATTTTTTAATTTTATACCACTTTTCTACTATTTTTCATTTGAATTATTTTTGTCAGATTTTTTTATGTGGTATTTTGAATGGATATTTTTTGCTACACTTTAAAAAAATCTTCTTTGAACTCATTGACACAAATTAAACAGTATAAACGCACCCCAGGCTTTTAAATAGAACAAATCCTTGTCTATATAATAATCCAGGTCCTTGTCCACAGGGCTTTTGTCTCTGCTCTATTTAACTCTGCACTCACTTTCCCCGCTCTAACAACACAGATGAAGACAAATAATAATGGAAGGATCGGATACTTCTCAACTGCTTATTTAGTTCATTAGTTATTTACCATATTTTCCACAGTACAAGGTGCACTGTCGATGAATGGTTTATTTTTTAGAGGCACATTGAGTGAAGTCATTATTATGAAATAAAAAGTCTAAATTCCCAGTCACTAAGCACAACCACAATTAATCCATATAAAAGACACACTGTGGTTTTTGGAGAAAGTTAAAGTCTTTTATGTGTCACTTTATAGTACAGACAATATTGCGATTTACATTATTGATCCATTATTCATTCACTTTCACATGCTCCCTCTGATGGTGGTAAACGACATATGAATCCACAGTTGTCCTGGGGCAGACTGACAGAAGAAAATTCCCCCCTCTGGCCCCTCCCACCACCCCTCTGGCCCCTCCCATCACCACCAAACATTCCTCCACCAGTGTGAGTGACACTGGAGGCAGGAGGTGAAGCTCAAGGACACAACGGACTGACGAGGACAGAGCAGAATTCGAACCACCAACCCTTGGGTTAATGGATGACCTGTTCTACCAACCCAACAGTCGTACGTCACATGACCCATAATGTGAAGTGACTCACCGCTCTTGGCATCCTTCCCGTCCAGCAGGGGGCGGTAGTCACTTTTGGAGACAGTCTCTCCCACCTTATCGTCGTAGCTCTCCTTCTCCAACGAGGCCACAAAGTCTCTCTTCAGCAGGGCCTCAGCTGGAGCCCCACCTGGGACCCCTCCCCCACCTCCCAGAGCATCTCGCAGGCTCAGGTCCATAGTCCTGTTCCTATGGAAACAAAATATTAAAATTTTTAGATAAAAAGTCAAAATTAAAACTGTAAGCAGTCTCAAAGGCTCTGACGTGACCGCTGGCGGCGAGATGTCGTTGTACCGTGGGCTGCCAGAATTTTCTGCCAGAAATGCACGCTTTTGTATAAATTTATAGGGGGCGCTATAGAGTGGGTTACTTTAAATGTTGTGTATTGAATGGGTGTAGTACTGTGAGACTGACAACTGAGGCAAATATGAGCCAAATCTGTGTTCGTGTATCCGAACTAGAACAGGGAAGGGGTGGGGCAAAGGGGAAGGGGTGGGGCAGCCTTCAACTGTGTTGGAAACTCGTACTAACTGTGTGAGTTTGCACTGGCAGTGTGACATTTTCAGCCCAGACTGATCTGGGAAACTTGATCGAACCATCATTTAAGACTTTTAATTTTCTTTTTCACTAACACACATGTGGGAACATGTCATTAGTTTGATTCCAGACTCATTTGAACAAAGCAAAATGAATGAAAATGACAAAAATATTCAATAAAATTAACACAAATGACCAAAATATTCATTAACATGAACAAAAATGATCAAAATTTTCATTAAAATGAATAAAAACGAGCAAAATATTTAGTAAAGTGAACAGAATGTCAGGATCGGGGTGAGGTGAAGGAGGACTCCATTGCACAGTACTGAAGGGAAAAATAATTTAATAACAAAACTAAGGAACATAAAGACAAGACAGAGTCAAAACCTGGGAACAAACGGCCAGAGTCCGTGGTGATGATGAAGGTCCGGGTTATGGAGGTGACATTACTGAATGGTCCCGCACTGGCAACTGCAGCCTTACTGCTTTTATAGCCACAGATGAGGAACGGCTGCAGCTGCACAGTGCGGGACTGGGAAATGACTGGGTGAAAGGTCACCGGAGCGGAGGTCATGACACAAAAATTATCAAAATACTAAATAAAATGAACAAAAATTTATACAAATATTCAGTAAAATTTACCACATTTTCAGTCCAGACTAATCGGTCTGTGTATATTTTGGCAATTGGATTTTCCGTTCTGAAACGGGTATTAAAAAACAAAAAACGAGTGGTTATTTGATTTTCGTTTTAAAATACAAAAAATTTAATTGAAATACAAGGTGTTTTTCCTTTTCATGATCAAAGGGGGTATATGAAATTTAAAACATGGTTTGATTTTCATTTTCTATTTGAATAACAGAAAATAAAATCAGTAAGAGATGGAAACGAAAAAAGGTCAATTTTTTTCATTTTCTGGTCAAGGAGAGTAATAGCTTTATATGCGGTTTTTACCAATTAAAAATTAATGAAAAAATGTATAAAGTATATATTTCAAAAAGAAGTCTTGTGGCATATGAGGAATACACGTCTTTATTTTACCCAACAGGTTTGACATCAGTAAGTCACATGGTCAAGGAGAATAATAACTTTATTTCGAATATCAAATGTGAATGTCCAATATAAAACTAACTTAACACCGGTCCAGATGAGACCTGTCAAGAAATTCATAAAACAATTATAATAAAGACATTTTCATTTCTGATCCTTTCTCAATTAACATTTTTCAGTGACTCCCGGGAAATCTTTTCCAAACACCAGCTTTCTACATGACGATATTGTTGTATGTTATAGGGGGAGGATGAAATGACAATGAATCACAGAATTAAATTGTCTCTAGTTCATTTATAATCCACAAGGTTATGTGAGGTGGTGGGAGAGCGTCATACACTTCATGGCTCAGAGTGTTTTCAGTGACATTTTAGATCTTTACTACATATCTGTGACTTGTTACCGATAGCAGCATTAACTAAGAACATTTAAGAATTGAGAGGGAGATCAGCTCCTCTGTGTGACTGTAGTCACCATGTGGACTGTGTGTTCAATATACAGGGTAAGCTAGCTGAGTTAGGCAGTTAGCTTAGATCGTGAGCCTCAGAGAGCAACACGCTGGCTATACTAGAGGCCTGCACTGGAGCCCTAGGCCCGAGGGGCCCGACAGCCCTTCGGGCCGGGCTTCGGGCCGACGACTGTATAATTACCTCGGACACGGGCCGGGCTCGGGTACTTTTATTTATCAATTTAATTATTGAAAAAAAACCTGTGTTGTGTTTAAATGGAAACAATTGAACGCAGCAGCTGCTGCTCTGCCCGGCACCTCCCTTATATGGGCATACGGTAGCCTCCCTTATATGGGCATACGGTAGCCTCCCTTATATGGGCATACGGTAGCCTCCCTTATATGGGCATACGGTAGCCTCCCTTATATGGGCATACGGAAGCCTCCCTTATATGGGCATACGGTAGCCTCCCTCACTATCCGATTCGTGCGACTTCCCGACTCCCACCACAAACATAGAGAACGACATAAAAACAAAGATTGAAAATGGTGAATTGAAGAGAGTGAACAACACTAAGGGAAAATCTCCATTCTGGACTAAGTTTCAACTTATTCCAACCCTTCAAGATGAGCCAAACGGGTTTGTTCAGTGTGTTGTATGTAAAGCTGTTCTGTCATATGACATAAAAAAAAAACCAGGTTCATCACATCTCCACAGACATTTTGAACAGGTATGTGGTGGATCCAGCAGCGGTCACAGACCGAGTTCTCAAACTGCTGATGGAAACATGAGCCCCTATTTTAACCTGCTCTTTCATGTCCACATTGATCTGTCAGAAACCGTTGTTCACAAAAAAAATAGAAAGCTGTTTTTTTCTAACTGCAGAGCGTTATCCCATTTTCAGAGCAGCAGATTTAATTTACGAACGCACTCAATGAATATAGCGTTCTATCACGATAAAACATTCTTATGGGAGGTTAAAACAAACAAACAAAAAAAGTCGGGCCAGGCCGGGTTCAGGCCTGAGAATTCTGAAAACCTGTCGGACCGGGCCGGGCTGGGGCTCCACCCCCTCGGGCCAGGGCCTGGCTCGGGCCCAGATAATAGGCCCGTGCGGGGCACTAGACTATATGTTGAATGTTACATTATGTATTAATTTTTTAACCTGAAATATGCGACTGAGTTTATCAGCGCTCATGTCGTCTTCCCTGAGACACACTCGCTTGTTGTCGCCAAACACGACATACTGATCCATACCAGTCGACAGCTGCAGCACCGTACTCTGTTTGGCTCCACACCTGCTGATGACCACATCCCGTCTAAGAAAACGAAAAAAAGGGACCTTTTTTTATTTCTGTCTCTTACTGATTTTATTTTTTGTTATTCAAATAGAAAATGAAAATCAAACCATTTTTTAAATTTCATATACCCCCTTTGATCATGAAAAGGAAAAACACCTCGTATTTCAATTTAATTTTTTGTATTTTAAAACGTAAATCAAATAACCACTGGTTTTTTGTTTTTTAATACCCGTTTCAGAACGAAAAATCCAATTGCCAAAATATACACAGACCGATTAGTCTGGACTGAAAATGTGGTTCATTTTACTGAATAGTTTTATTAATTTTTGTTAATTTTATTTAATATTTTGATAAACAAAATATACACGGACCTTAATCCATGTGTCATTCCTTCATTCGTTTTTCAAAATGAAACCAAAAATAAGGCAATGAAAAAACAACTTGTTTCTTCATTATTTGTTTCCAAAACCAAAATGAAAAAATGGATAACGATCAGTTTTTCATTATTCGTTTTTGTGTTTAAATGAATAATGGAAAAAAAACTGAAAAGGCCGTTTCCCGTTTTATTAAATTTTGACCTGAAGATATGACCATGGACAAAATGTGTGTCATATTCCAGGAATATTGTATTTATAATGGTAAATGTTCTGCACTTATATAGTTCTTTTCCACCTTCATGGTGCTCAAAGCGCTTCACATTAGCCTCTCATTCACCCATTCACACACACTCATACACCAGTAGGTTTCTAAGGTCCAAGGTCAGTCCTACTGGGGGCCTAAGTCAGGGTTCAGTGTCTTGCCCAAGGACACTTTGACATGTGGACAGCCAGAGTAGGGACGCGAACCGCCAACCTCTCGGTCATTGGGCGACCCACTCTACCAACTGAACCACAGCCGCCTGTTATAAGACATAAATATTTATATGACCAGTATATATGTATATCTGTCATACGTGTACAGCGTGTACTTATGTACTGATGACAGGATAACAGTTTCCACTTCTGTATCTGACATATGTCTTTTACACCTCAGTTGGTGTCGAGCACAGAATCTTCTCACCGACATTTTGAGGATCTCTGAATACCTAAGTGCTAGCGTGTTACGAGCCTCCGCATGTGTTTATCCATCGTCAAACAGCTGTTTAATCAAACCATAATGACCTTCAGGCCGGTGGACATGTTTCTGTTGGTTGTTAAGATTCATTTCTGCTTTATTCAACTGGCTTCAGATCAAAGTTGGATAAAACAGGAAACAGCCGTTATCTGTTTTTTCCATTATTCATTTAAACACAAAAACGAAAAATGAAGACACCGATTGTTATCGTTTTTTTCATTTTGGTTTTGGAAACAAATAATGAAGAAACGAGTTGTTTTTTCATTGAAAAACAAATGAATGAATGATACACTGATTCAGACTGATCTATGAGAACCATCATTTAAGACTTTGACTTTTCTTTATCACTAACACACATGGGGACATTTCATTAGTTTTTATTCCAGAAGTTTCACTCATGTTAATAATGTTCGAAACAAAGATCAAACCAAACTGACCTCAACAGTAAAAGTGTATTTAGTCGTAGAATCAGTGTTTGTGACGTAGAGACTGAATGGATGAAAGTGAAATGATCAAACAGCTGTTGCACTCTAAAGGATTAAAACTAACTCTACCCACAATCCTTTGCTCCAGCTTTCACCACACAACACAAGACTACACACACACACAGGTTTCAATGCCTCATGAGGACCAAGTTTGTAATAATCACTTGTAAGTTAGTGTACGTGGAATACCTGTAAATATAAAAAAAAAAAAAAATGTTCCCCTCGCCCCACCTGGGCGGTGTCTCCTTCAGACTCGGGTCCTCTACCAGAGGCCTGGGAGCCTGAGGGTTCTGCGCAGGATCTTAGCTGTTCCTAACAATGTTCTCTTTTGGACACAGATCTCTGATGTTGTTCCTGGTATCTGCTGGAGACATTGTCCCAGCTTGGGGGTCACTGCCCCTAGTGCCCCCATCACTACTGGTACCACTGTTGCCTTCACACTCCACATTTTCTCTAACTCCTCTTTCAGCCCTTGGTATTTCTCTTCTCTTCTCATGTTCTTTCTTTCTCATGTTGCTATCACTGGGGACTGCTACATCTATCACCACCACTGTCTTCTCATGTTTATCCACCACCACTATGTCAGGCTGATTGGCCATCACCATCTTGTCAGTCTGGATCTGGAAGTCCCACAGGATCTTGGCCTGTTTGTTCTCTGTCACCTTTGGGGGGTTCTCCCATCTTGACCCTTGACCTCCAGTCCATACTCTTTACAGATGTTCCTGTACAGTATGTCCTCTACCTGGTTATGTCTCTCCATGTATGCCTTACCTGCCACCATCTTACACCCTGCTGTGATGTGCTGGACTATCTGAGGGGCTTCTCTACACAGCCTACACTTGGGGTCCTGTCTGATGTGGTAGACCCCGGCCTCTATTGCTCTGGTGTACAGGGCTTGTTCTTGTGCAGCCATGAGTAGTGCCTCTGTGCTGTCCTTTAGTCCAGCCTTTTCCAGCCACTGGTATGTCTTTTCCATATCATCCACTTCCTCAATTTGCCGATGGTACACGCCATGCAAGGGTTTGTCCCTCCATGATAGCCCCTCTGGTTCCTCGACCTTACTGGGCTTTTGTTGCCTGAGGCATTCACTTAGCAGTTGGTCATTGGGGGCCATTTTCTTGATGTATTCCTGGAGGTTCGCCGTTTCCTCCTGGACAGTAGTTCTGACACTTACTAGTCCTCGGCCCCCTTCCTTTCGCTTAGTGTACAGCCTCAGGACACTGGACTTGGGGTGGAACCCTCCATGCATGGTAAGGAGTTTCCTTGTCTTGATATCAGTGGCTTGTATCTCTTCCAGTGGCCAGGATATTATCCCAGCTGGGTATCTGATTACTGGCAGGGCATAGGTGTTAATGGCCTGGATCTTATTTTTGCCGTTCAGATGACTTTTCAGGACCTGTCTTACCCTCTGTAGGTATTTGGCTGTGGCTGACTTCCCAGCTGCCTCCTCATGATTACCATTTGTCTGTGGGATCCCTAGGTATTTGTAACTTTCCTGCACATCTGTGATATTCCCTTCAGGTAGGTCAACCCCTTCAGTTGTGATCACCTTTCCTCTTCTAGATATCATCCGCCCACATTTATCTAGTCCCAATGACATCCCAATGTCTTTGCTGTAGATCCGGGTGAGGTGAATTAGGGAATCAATGTCACGCTCATTCTTGGCATACAGCTTGATGTCATCCATGTAGAGGAGGTGGTTGATGGATGTTCCACTTCGGAACTGGTATCCGAAGCCACTCTTTGAGATGATCTGGCTGAGGGGGTTTAGGCCTATGCAGAACAGCAGGGGGGACAGAGCATCTCCTTGGTAAATGCCGCATCTGATGTTCACCTGTGCAATTGGCTTTGAGTTGGCCTCCAGAGTTGTCTTCCACAGCCTCATTGAGTTCTGGATGAACTCTCTTAGTGTCCTGTTGATGTTATACAGTTTTAAGCATTCCAGTATCCATGTATGTGGCATTGAGTCATAGGCTTTCTTGTAGTCAATCCAGGCAGTGCACAGGTTGGTGTTCCTCGTCTTGCAATCTCGGGCAATTGCCCTGTCAACCAGTAGCTGGTGTTTGGCTCCCCTGGTGTTGTTGCCTATTCCTTTCTGTGCTCTGCTCATGTATTGCTCCATGTGCCTACTCATCTTAGTCGCTATGATGCCTGATAGGAGCTTCCATGTGGTGCTGAGGCAGGTTATAGGCCAGTAGTTAGATGGTATTGTTCCCTTCTGGGGGTCCTTCATTATGAGGACTGTCCGGCCCTGGGTTAGCCACTCTGGGTGGTTTCCCGATATCAGCAGCTGGTTCATCTGTGCTGCTAGGCGTTCATGGAGTGCTGTCAGTTTCTTAAGCCAGTAGGTATGAATCATGTCGGGCCCTGGTGCTGTCCAGCTCTTCATTTTGGACACTCTGGTTTGGATGTCTGCTAGTGTGATGACTACTGGGTCTTGTTCTGGGAGTTGGTTGTGCTCTGCCTGTAAGTCTGTCAGCCATTGGGCATTGGTGTTATGTGTTACCTCCTTCTCCCAGATGCTCTTCCAGTATTGCTCAGTCTCAGCCCTAGGTGGGTCCGTTGTCACCTTGTCCCCTCCCATTGAGAGTAGACCTTGGTTGGTTTATTTTCTTGGCCTCTACCTCTCTTGTGGTAGCTGGTGCTGTGAGCCTTTGCTTAGCATCTCTAGGATTACTGTTGTTGCTGTGTACATCAGCTGATTGGTCTCAGTGATGGTAGTGGTAGGGACAGTTTGCAGTGCAGTGTTCAGGTCCTCCAGTAGAGACTGGTCTGGTACTTTGTTATTTAGCCTTGGCAAGCAGGTAGTTGTTTGTGTTCCCCCAGGATTTCATGATTCTCTTTCTCAGGTCAGCTGCCCTTGTGTTTAGTCTTTCTGGGGCTTGGTACCCAATCTCGATATTTGGGGGTGATGGTGAAACCACCCCCAAGCTGACCTGTCATCCTGGCTCCCCCTTGCCGTATTATCTTTGTACCGTGGATGAGGTACAATGCTGTACCTCATCAATCTCTAGCTGTGATAGCAACCTTTTCGAACACTGAGCTAGGAGTTGTTTCTTAGTCAGTGAGGATGTGGGGTTTCGAAGCAACCATTTCTCCTACATCCTCTGCATGTACTGGGGTTACTCCTGTAGTAACACTCCATCAATACCATGTTCTCTGCTCCATGAATGTCTTGTTCCAGTAGCCAATTTAACATCAGGGTGTCGTGGTTCCTCAACCCTTTGTTGTCCCGGGCACCGTCTGAGCCGGTATGACTCTATTTATTGTATCACTCATCGAGAGCTATAGGCATGTATAGCGTATAACCCTATATATACATACATATATGTATATGTTTTAAAAACACTAACATGTCTGTAGTCTAATCTTTACTGTTTCATTCAGCCTCATTTACATTTATAATCAAATAACAAAACATGTTTTTATAATAATGGAACAGTAGTGAATTTCCAGAGCGTCTAACTGTGCACTGGACAATGGACTATTATGGACTATTATGGTCTTCGTCCTCAGACATCTTCTGAACACAGGTCCATGTGTGTAGATCAGTAACTGTGGACACACTATCTGAGGACATGAAGACCTGAGGACACTTGGGTTTGTCTTTACGGACCCTCTACTTACTACCACTGAAGTGTGATGATGTTTAAACTTTAAAAGAGTTAGTTTGAAAATAGAGTTTGGTGAAAACACATGTTCTAATCACTTCCATATTAACACAGTTTGGATCAAGAAAACAACATGGACATTTGTAAGGGGCGGCACGGTGCTACAGTGGTTAGCATGGTGCTGCAGTGGTTAGCACGGTGCTGCTGTGGGTAGCATGGTGCTACAGTGGTTAGCACGGTGCTGCAGTGGGTAGCACAGTGCTGTTGTGGTTAGCACGGTGCTGCAGTGGTTAGCACTCGTGCCTCACAACAAGAAGGACCCTGGTTCGAATCCCACACCAGACCTTTCTGTGTAGAGTTTACACACAGTTTACCGGGCGGCTGTGGTTCAGTTGGTAGAGTGGGTCGCCCAATGACCGAGAGGTTGGCGGTTCGCGTCCCGGCTCTGGCTGTCCACATGTCGAAGTGTCCTTGGGCAAGACACTGAACCCTGACTTAGGCCCCCAGTAGGACTTACCATAGACCTTAGAAACCTACTGGTGTATGAGTGTGTGTGTGAATGGGTGAATGAGAGGCTAATGTAAAGCGCTTTGAGCACCATGAAGGTGGAAAAGCGCTATATAAATGCAGTCCATTTACCATTTACATGTTCTCCCCGTGTCCGCGTGGGTTATCGCCACGCACTCCGGTTTCCTCCCACCATCCAAACACATGCACTGATAGGTTAACTAATTAACTGGTTAATTGGTTAATCTAAAATTGTCCATAGGTGTGAATGTGACAGTGATTGTTTGTCTATATATGTTCAGCCCTGAGATTAACTGGCGTCTCATACAGGGTGACCTCTGACCCACCCTTCGCCCATTGTAGCTGGATTAGGCCCACAGTGACCCCCGCGACCCTAGTGAGGATAAAGCGGGTTCAGATAATGAGACGAGACATTTGTAAGTGTGTGATTTTAATGTTAACTATATGTACGTACTCCCAACCATCTAAAAAATGAACTAATCTGATTTTTACTGCAGATAATCCATTTAACTCACACATGTCCAGTTCAAATGTTCATGTTTCTATAATCTTTGTCATTTCAGATCAGGTCATGTGATCCACTCATATGATTGACCTGTGGTGTCTTTGTCCACCTCAACAGGGGTCATGGTGACGTTTGTCCTTGTCTCGTCTTACACATAGTATGTCCAAGAATAGAAGAGAATAGAATAGATCAGAAGAGAACAGAATAAAATAGAATAGAATAGAATAGAATAGAATAGAATAGAATAGAATAGAACAGAATAGAATACTGTAGGTTTTATTGTCATTACTTATCACAACGGAAAAATAAAGTGGGGACGCTGCAGCTCCAGAGGTGTTAGTGCTCATAACCCTCCTGTCCTGTTAACATGTGCACTGGCTGCTCTTCTGAACAATCATCATAAATTCATGTGTTGCGTGGGCTGAGAGAGTGCATCACTGCTTCACCAGCAATTTAGCTTTGACTGCAGGTGTGAGTTCACTCTGTAGTTTCACAGTTCACAGTTACAGTTCACTCTGCAGGTGTGAGTTCACTCTATAGTTTCACAGTTCACAGTTACAGTTCACTCTGCAGGTGTGAGTTCACTCTGTAAGTGTGAGTTCACTCACAGTGAAACATCGTTCAGGAGGAACAGGAAAACACAACAGAGGCAGAAAGTTATTTCTGTGAACTCTGAAGGTCAGTGGAAAAGGAACTGCTGTTATTTAAGTAATAGTAAAAGTAATACAAATATAGAGAAAAAAGACATTAAAATGAACTGATCCATAATAAAATGATGAACTGCTGCAGAATATTGTAAAAATTAACCTGATTTTACTGATGAAATTGAACTTTTTTGCATTTGGATAATTTATAAAACAATGACATAAATGTGTACTTGTTGTTATTTATACATTTTTATGTTTTCATTTTACTGGTTCGACCCATTGAAGGTCAAATCAGACTGAAGTAAAGTGAGTTTGAGAGTCCTGCACTAAAAATGCAGTAAAAATGTCACCACCATGTTGGAATGAGTGATTTATTTACATAACAAAACATCACAGAACAAAAACTCACACCTGGTAAGTGTTTGGAGCTACTTTCTCTCAATAGCGATCAATGCACTGCTAACAGCTGTGCACCTGCGTGTAACAGCCGCTAATACTGCTAACAGCTAACACTACTAACAGCTAACACTGCTAACAACTGATGAAAGTAGTTTGATAAGACACACAGAAAAAATATTCAGTAAAATGAAGTAAAATAACCAAAATAATCAATGGTTGTTGTCACTGCTAACAGTTGTGTGTCCTATCAAACTACTTTCAACACATTCTGTTTTGAGATGGAACAGGTTTTATTTTGTTGACCCCAGGAAACGTGCCGGAACTACTTTGGCTTTGACCAAAACCGGACCAGAACTGGGCTCACACGACACTGTCGGGGGTAAGTCACTGTGGGTGCACCAGAGTAAAGGGGCGGGGTCAGAAGAGAGGGGCGTAGTCACTGTGGGTGCACCAGAGTAAAGGGGTGGGGTCAGAAGAGAGGGGCGGAGTCACTGTGGGTGCACCAGAGTAAAGGGGTGGGGTCAGAAGAGAGGGGCGGAGTCACTGTGTGCACCAGAGTAAAGGGGTGGGGTCAGAAGAGAGGGGCGGAGTCACTGTGGGTGCACCAGAGTAAAGGGGTGGGGTCAGAAGAGAGGGGCGGAGTCACTGTGTGCAGCAGAGTAAAGGGGTGTGGTCAGAAGAGAGGGGCGGAGTCACTGTGTGCACCAGAGTAAAGACACTGATGACAAACACATTAATCTGAAAAATACTGAAGGATCCTTTTAACATTTTGACCAAAACAATTTGCACTTTGATATTTAAAATCCTGTCATGGCTGCCCAGCCCGTCACCATGGCAACTTAGCACCTCCTCACCGTCTCCTCCACACATACACACACATGTACACGTGTGTGAGTGTGTGTGTGATGAGCAGCAGTTCAGATTACTGCTGACAACACACGGTGTCAGCAACTGTGCACACCACACGTGCACACCACACGTGCACACCACACGTGCACACCACACGTGCACACCCGCTCTGCTTTAACAGAAGACACAGCAGACGCTTCTTCAACCTCATGTCGACTGTTGGCTCCAAATCACAACAAATTGATCGATAACATCAGTGAGGAAACAAGACAAGGCAGAGACAGCAGATGTCCACCAAGGACCATGATGTGATGAGCCATCTGATGTCAGAAGGTTAGGGGTCAAAGGTTAGGGTTATAGTTGTTTTCTCATCTGAGGTCAGAAGGTCAGACGAAGTGAAGGAAAAAAAACACCTGATACTATCTGGTCTGGATTCTGAGATATCACCACTGATGTGTTTGAACTGTTGACCTTCACTGGCACCTTGACCTTTGACCTTTAGATTCTGAGATATCACCACTGATGTGTTTGAACTGTTGACCTTCACTGGCACCTTGACCTTTGACCTTTAGATTTTGAGATATCACCACTGATGTGTTTGAACTGTTGACCTTCACTGGCACCTTGACCTTTGACCTTTAGATTCTGAGATATCACCACTGATGTGTTTGAACTGTTGACCTTCACTGGCTCCATGACCTTTGACCTTTATAGCTGAACATTTAATGGCGTCTATAACAAACAAACAAACAGAAAAAACATAACGTCCTTCACTGAGGTAAACATTTGGAGTTGGGATTATTTCTAGTTTATTGTGTTATTATTTTCCTGGTGAGGACCAGTGGAGATCAGAATGTCAGTGATGTGACCTCTGACCCCTGACAGAAAAGACGGTTTCAGATCCCTGACGTCTGTTGAGTG
The DNA here is from genome assembly GCA_020466265.1 of Siphamia tubifer. Classification (NCBI taxonomy): domain Eukaryota; kingdom Metazoa; phylum Chordata; class Actinopteri; order Kurtiformes; family Apogonidae; genus Siphamia; species Siphamia tubifer. The sequence continues at coordinate 47,860,983 of CM035799.1, read as the reverse complement.
TAAAGCAGGGGTGTCAAACTGCGGTCCTCGAGGGCCGGGGTCCTGTATGTTTTAGATGTTTCCCTCTTCCATTCCACATGGAGACCATTGCATCATTATCAGTCTGATGAGGAGCTGATTATTAACTCTTTATGTGTCACTGCTGATGCGTTTTGAATGGATGATTTAGTTTAAATATTCAGGAAAATTCAACCATTTTTCTTTCAGTTTTGTGCATGGACAAGGTGCCAAAAAGCAAGAGGTTTTTTTTATTTTTTTATTCAAACATTTTTTAAAGACAAAATTAAAATTGCTGGGACCAAATTTCAATAGTAGTTTTCTTCTTGAGTAATTTTTTTCAAAACTTTCCACATTATTTGTCATTTTGTAAATATTTATTAGTTTTTGTTGCTCATTTTGTTTATTTTTCTACATGTTTTTTTTATTGTAGTATTTTTCTTAGATTTTCTGCCATTTGTGTCTTTACTTTCCTCATGTTACCAATTATGTTGTTAGTTCTCAGGAGTTAAAGGGTTAAACTGAATCACATGGAAGAGGGAAATATCTAAAACATGCAGGACACCGGCCCTCGAGGACTGGAGTTTGACACCTGTGATCTACAGGCAGCGTCCTGTAGCTGATGTCAGGTCTGATGTGAATGTGGACAGTGAAGAGCTTTGTGTATATATACATATACATACACACACACACACACACACATATATATATATATATATATATATATATATATATATATATATATATATATATATATATATATATATAGGCCAATCAGCCTGACATAGTGGTGGTGGATAAACATGAGAAGACAGTGGTGGTGATAGATGTAGCAGTCCCCAGTGATAGCAACATGAGAAAGAAAGAACATGAGAAGAGAAGAGAAATACCAAGGGCTGAAAGAGGAGTTAGAGAAAATGTGGAGTGTGAAGGCAACAGTGGTACCAGTAGTGATGGGGGCACTAGGGGCAGTGACCCCCAAGCTGGGACAATGTCTCCAGCAGATACCAGGAACAACATCAGAGATCTGTGTCCAAAAGAGAACATTGTTAGGAACAGCTAAGATCCTGCACAGAACCCTCAGGCTCCCAGACCTCTGGTAGAGGACCCGAGTCTGAAGGAGACACCGCCCAGGTGGGGCGAGAGGAACATTTTTATACATTTTATATATATATATATATATATATATATATATATATATATATATATATATATATATATATATATTAGGGTATTAACTAAAATGTCGACTGGTCGACATGTCAACTTCCGTAGCACAAGTTGACTTAACTTTGGAGGAGTCGACAAGTCACATGTTATTCTTTCTCTCCCTGCCCCTCTCTCTCTCTATCTCTCTCTCTCTCTCTCTCTCTCTCTCTCTCTCTCTCTCTCTCTCTCTCTCTCTCTCTCTCGGTGCATAAACACAGACCAGACATAAATGAGACCCCTGCAGGTCAGACAGTTGTGGTGGGCTAACAAAACAACAGTGACAGACACACATGCATGTGTAAAAATACTTCACTTTAGGTGAAAAAAAACGGCACAGCATCTGAAGAGGTATCGGCTAATGTGAGTGATGGTAAATGTTCTGCACTTCTATAGTTCTGTTCCACCTTCATGGTTCAAAGCTCTTTACATTAGCTTCACATTCACCCATTCACACACACTTATACACCAGTAGGTTTCTAAGGTCAAAGGTCAGTCCTACTGGGGGCCTAAGTCAGGGTTCAGTGTCTTGCCCAAGGACACTTCGACATGTGGACAGTTAGAGCTGGGACGCGAACTGCCAACCTCTCGGTCATTGGGCGACCCACTCTACCAACTGAACCACAGCCGCAGCATTAGCCCGCTCTTTTTTCCCCCAAACACATGATATGGACAGTGTTGTGTTCATCTTATTGGCCTTAAACTTTTTTCCCTTAATATAAAAGTGAGGACGTGTGACAGATGTGTAGACAGTCCAGTTTTAGAGCCGTGTGTCCAGACCAGATGCAGACATATGTTCACCTACTGATGTTCACTTACATTTAACACAAAACTCTTTGCTAACGTTAGCCTTTGTTTTGTTGCAGTTAAATGCTGTTTGTGTCAGTGGACATTGTTACGTTGCACTGAACTTTAATATAAGTTGTTCATTACTGGACAGACGTGTGTCTGTGTTGTTTTGTTTTTTTAGCCATGTGTCTGTTGTTTCTCCGCTGACAATGTGATGACGTCATTGTGACCCCGTAGACGCAACTCGACTTTATTGACAGATAAATCGACTTGGAAAAAACTGAAGTCATTAATGCCCTAATATATACGTGTGTATATATATATATATATATATATATATATATATATATATATATATATATATATATATATCCCTCTTCAATCACACCTGGAAGCCATTGCATTGTGAGGTTTCTGAAGAGCTGATCAATAATTGAACTGTGTGATAGAAGAGGTAAATGTGTTATAGATGGAGGACAGTGAAGTACAGATGTGAGTCTGTACCTGAACTGAACAGCTGCACTCACTTCCCTCCTGCTCACATGATAATCTGGGAGGGATTGAATGTAATCCCACCAAACCCTAGAGCACAACTCATGGCATCATCATCATCATCATCATCATCATCTTCATCACCACAGCAGCAGTGGTGCATTAGAGCATCTGTAATAATCCTGGTGAACTTCCTGCTTCTCCTGCATCAGCTGTGTCTATTTCCAGTATCTTTGGCTCAAACATGAACAATAGATGATAAAAACTCACTTTCATCTCACAGTTCACTTTCACAAATGTGATTAATTCATCACATTCATCAGCACTAACTGTATTAACTACAGCTGTACAACACACTGTTTGAACAACTATGTGTGATATAGTTACATCACAGCTCCTGCAATTATTTGTATTTTATTTGTAATCATTTGTTTATACAGACGTACCTCTACTTATCAAAGACCCAGCTAACGAATAATCCAAGTCACAAAAAATGTTTACCACAAGTTTTGTCTCTGAATACAAAAGAATGTATATTTATAAAAGGAAACAGAAACCACAGAGACATAAATACTATGTATATTACTGTGCATACTGTACGTAAATACATCACGTACACACTGTACGTATCATCCCATTGGCTATGAGGGAGCTACCCTTGATGCTTTTGGTGACCTTTGACCCTCATTCATTGACCCATACCTATGTTGTCCCAGCATCAGAAGTCACATGTAAAGTACAAAACCACCGCTGCCTCGTCAGTCCCTCCCAGTGCGTCCACCCAAACCCCACCACAGTACGTGTTCATTACCCACCACCAGCCCAAAGAACATGATGCCCGATGCAAACGAAAAGAAGCGCCTGCGTTAACGACAGAAGCGAAACAGGAGACGATAAAAAAAAGGAGGAGGAGCCATCACTCCACCAGCACCAACAAAAGACATGCAAAAGAAACCCCCACAAACCCCCGAACCTGTGGAGAAAAAACAGCCCACAAACATGTCCACGAGTTGTGCCATTACCCTGACGACACGCCCCGCCCACCCCAGGAAGGTCACGAAAAGTCATCAAAACCCATTAAAAGTCAAACCACATTTCCACGTGTGTTATGTCATACGTGTAACTATGATTAAGAACAAATGTTTGGCCTTGTTTTATTGTCACTGCCTTTACAGAGTTCACCAGGGATTTTTACTGATGAGAGAATTGGCCTAATTCATCCATGCTAATGCTAATGCTAACAGGGTGATGGTCAATCTGAAGCTGACAACAGTCCTTCACATTGACCTAAAACAGACCCCCCCCCCCCAGCCTCCTGACTCCATCATGTTATTATACTTTCTTAGCAGTATTCAGATCACAGGTGGAACCACCTTTTCACTTTAACATTGATTATTAGTGTTTATTAGCTAAACTAAGATGGCATCTAAACAGTATGCTGACAAAATGATACTGTAGTTAATAACACATATCATGTAGACCCCCCCCCCCCCAAAAAAAAGGTGTTTTTCTTTTCTTTTTCGCCTCTGAGCTGCTGGAATTGGCCTGGATGCTGTGGGATATTCCTGCCCTGAAATCCTGATCCATCCTACCCCTGTCATCCATCCTACCCCTGTCATCCATCATACCCCTGTCATCCATCATACCCCTGTCATCCATCCTACCCCTGTCATCCATCCTACCCCTGTCATCCATCCTACCCCTGTCATCCATCCTACCCCTGTCATCCATCCTACCCCTCTCATCCATCCTACCCCTGTCATCCATCCTACCCCTGTCATCCATCATACCCCTGTCATCCATCATACCCCTGTCATCCATCCTACCCCTGTCATCCATCCTACCCCTCACATCCATCCTACCCCTCTCATCCATCCTACCCCTCTCATACATCCTACCCCTGTCATCCATCCTACCCCTCTCATCCATCCTACCCCTGTCATCCATCATACCCCTGTCATCCATCATACCCCTGTCATCCATCCTACCCCTGTCATCCATCCTACCCCTCACATCCATCCTACCCCTCTCATCCATCCTACCCCTCTCATACATCCTACCCCTCTCATCCATCCTACCCCTCTCATCCATCAGACCCCTCTCATCCATCATACGACTTTATCCAATCTGTTAGAGTAGTAGCAGGAATAAGCTGGAATTACCGTAGAATAAAATATAAAATAAAAATATTCCCCAACAGGGTCGAACAGCACCCCGACGCTGAAGGTGGAGGGGCACTGTTCGACCCTGCCCTCGCAAATATATGACACTGAATGGAACGTATCGCCCTCTATGGTGGCTTCACAGCTCGTCCTGAGGAGAACGTCCTGAGCACTGCCCCCGCCATTGTCATCTAGCATCTACTGTCCCGATTCTGTATATGTGACCCACCACCACCAAACCAGGCATAAGTGGCGCTGAGCCGTTCAGAGCTACAGCCAAATTTAGGCTGGAAGGTGATTTGTTATTAGTGTTTACACCTTATCAAAAAACGGTACCTTAACACCTCTATGTTCACTTCCTGTGGTCATTACATTGAAATCCAATCAATAAAGGTGTTTATTGAGTAAATTATTTAAGCGGTGACAAAAGTTCAGGTATTGCTGAGCAAAGACAAAGACGACTTCCACCTCTTTTGGCCGAACAAAACGATCTCCGTTCCGTGGGTAAACACCCAAGTGTTTGGTACGAGGTAAAAGCTTATATTGAATGTTCTGTCCAATGGTGTAAGCCAAATGATTATAATACGTCACACTTCTGTCCTATTATTATAATATATAAAACTTCTGTGACATGTCCATCAGAGTGTCCTTTAACATCTGTCAACAATTTGTGTCAATCGGATACAAATTATTATGCGTTGCTAAGGACTTCCTACCCCAAAACAGTCCAAAACTTTAACGGACAATATCTAAAAATATGCAAATTGTAAAATATGTCCAAATGTGGATATTAAAATGACCATAACTTTGGTTCTACTTGTGATAGAAACATCATTTTTTCACCATCTTAAACCTTAGTTTCCACTCTACCAAGATACACACATAACTCTGTTTGGATTTACACACACTTATGCCTGGTTTACTGGTGGGGGGTCACATATGATCTAGTGTCGACCATCAGTGATCTGTCAATGCAACAGGGGCGGTCCCACGGAGAATGAAGACACTAACCAATCACAATGTGTTAAAAAATACCACTACCCATCCCTACCGCTCCGGTCCTCCCGTGTGCCAGTCCGGGCCTGGGGGTAGGATGAGTGTGAGGGTAGAAAAAAGTGGACAGAACACCGGCTGAACACTGACACTAAACCCTGAATGTCCCCATCAGGTCTGGCAGAACCTACTAGTGTGTGAGTGTGAGGCTAATGAAAAGCACTGTAAAAGTCCAGTCCATTTTGTTTTATAACGTCTGTTCTTCAGACATTAAAGGTGTTCATGCTTCTACACTTTAAACAGATGAACGTGCTCGAAATGTACAATGAGAATTATTTATTTTCTATCACTTGTCCTTCATGAGATGTCCTTAAAATATGCAACAGCTGTTTATATACTGACAGGAAGTAAAAAAATGGACCTGGGTCATTCCTTGTCATTTTGAGGTCAAAGGTCAAGTCCATCACGCTGGAACTGCTCTTTTTGTCTCATCTAAAATTTAAAAAATCTAAATCTTAAAGTGTATTTTTCTTATTTCTTTTTCTTTCAGGGACGTATCTGCAGTAAAATAATGACCTGTACATGTTCTACATGTTCTATTTGTTTTAGTCCAAAAACCCTCATTAAATCATAAAAATACTTATATAAACTATCCAAATGGTGGGAATAACCTACAAAATATTAACATTTCTTAAGAAAATGAACTGATTTTAACAATAATGTGGCTGTAAATGTGTCGTCACCTCAGAATCTTTTTAAAAATCTACCACAAACTGGTTCCATCTGCCAGAACCGTCCTGAACACCCTGTAATACCACATTACATTAATAAACCTGCACTCAGTCACAGGTTTGATTTTATTTTTAAATATATTTGTTCACTTTTATCATGTTCTTAAAATGTGTAAATGTTTTGTGAGTCATGTCAAAGACAAATTTCTGTCCCCATTTGGGACAAATAATAAAATATGGTCTTCTATTCATTAAGGCCCCGTCCCATTTGTCCCCCTTAAAACTTCCACTTGGTTTTAAATTCCCTAAAAAGTAAATTCCACTCATCAAGGGGAAATAATTCCCCCTGAAAATGGGACACCACTCGCCAAGTGAACGTAACAAACGTGCTGACGTCACACGCTGACAAGTCTACCCCGCCAAATATGAAACCACCCCTCCACGAGACTGACAGCAGCTGACTACTATTTACACGGAGGACAAATGTCGGTCCCAGCTGTGTTACCTGTTGTGTTGGTTCTGTTTATTTACCTTCGGGATGCGCAGAGAAGAAATGCGGCAAACAGAAGACGCATTCGCCGTCTACTTTGCCTTTCAGTCTTGTCTCATGTATGTTGATTTATTTCAATATTTGGATGTATTTTTTCTTCAATAGTTGGCGATTTATAACATTAACGTTAGCATTAGCGCTAGCTTGACAAGGTAACATTACCGGTCATAGCCTCTGTGTGGTAAACTCACTGTCGGCTCGCTGAGCTCGCAGTGCATCATGGGTAATTTCATCTTCCACTCAAAACGAAGTCCGCAACCAACCTCACTACATTTTGAGGGTTGATTTTAAGGGCAAAATCGCACTCCCACTTGCTCCCCTAGGTAATGGGACACCCTACCCCTACACATGAACGCGCAAAATCTAGGGTTAGGGGAAATTTTAGGGTTAGGGGGAGAAATGGGACAGGGCCTTAGTGTATGGAAGCATCGACTGTAGTCACATGGATCTGTGAACCAATCAGCACGCATGCCTCTGCTGTCTCTAACCATTTGTTAACTGTAGTTTTGATGGATGATAATCAACACATGAGTCCATTTGTTCATCACATTTTTCACTTCATCACATTTACTGGTTTTTGAAAAGAACTGAGACTGTTCTGTCTGACATTTAGCAACATTTAGCATTAGCAAGTAGCTTCTAATTTTAGCTAAAGTCAAATAACAATGAACCAGAACTTATTCCGACTGACTCACCACCAACAGGACGTCTACTACAGATGACCTGACAGTCATGTGACAGTAGTACCACTGTTCCAGAGCGCTGTACCCCTCACCCACTAGTACCTGCATATATTAGATCCGTAACCTGACTCCTTAAACACTTCATCTACCCAGAACTCACTTTTAAGGGATTTATTTTGGGCTAAAACACACACCACCATTGACGTCTGTGGCCACATATATAAAGCTCCTTCAAAATAAAACAAAGCAGCTGTTGATGAACCACAGATCCACGGTTTCATCCATGAATCCACTTTTATTATGTCACTTTCTGTCCCACTACCTGTCTGTATTTCCTTTAACTTTACCTGTGCTCAAACCCCCAAAATCAGCAGATAAACCTACTGCTGAAAGATCGAAATACTGCCTTTAGTGTCGTTAGATCTAATGTGTATTTAAAATAAATAAAACTGTGACACTTTTAGGCTGGTGGGGGGTTAAGTAAGACCTGCCATTATAATATAAAGTATGATATTAAAATATAAACTATGATATAATAATATAAACTATGATATTAAAATATAAACTATGATATAATAATATACAATAATATATCACATTATGGATCACATTATGGATCACATTATGGATCACATTATGGATCACATCATGGATCACATCATGGATCATATCATGGATCACATCATGGTTCACATCATGGATCACATCATGGATCACATCATGGTTCACATCATGGATCACATCATGGTTCACATCATGGATCACATCATGGTTCACATCATGGATCACATCATGGATCACATCATGGTTCACATCATGGATCACATCATGGATCACATCATGGATCACATCATGGATCACATTATGGATCACATCATGGATCACATCATGGATCATATCATGGATCACATCATGGATCACATTATGGATCACATCATGGATCACATCATGGATCACATCATGGATCACATCATGGATCATATCATGGATCACATTATGGATCACATTATGGATCACATTATGGATCACATCATGGATCATATCATGGTTCACATCATGGTTCACATCATGGATCACATCATGGATCATATCATGGATCACATCATGGATCACATTATGGATCACATCATGGATCACATCATGGATCACATCATGGATCATATCATGGATCACATTGTGGATCACATCATGGATCATTACATTATATTAAAAGGAGAATAAAGTTCAAACTCATCCAGAATCCCTCCCGGATCTTCACCAAAATCTAATTGAAACTATCCTGAAAGTTTCATGGAAATCCACCCAGAATGTTATGAGTTATGTTGTACACAGACAGACAGACAGACAGGCAGACAGGCAGACAGGCAGACAGACAGACAGGCAGACAGACAGACAGGCAGACAGACAGACGCTGGTAAAAATAAGGTCATTAGCAGAGGTATTGGTTCATTAGAGGTTGTGTATGTGTACGACTAAACTGTTCCCAGGTTCATAGTAGAGTCAGTGTGATGATGAAAGGACATTATCTATTTGATAATGATCCTCACTAAACACTGACAGTGACAGAGCAGACTATGATGACCGTCACACAGCGTGGACACAAATGTTTAGTCCAACTTCTAACACATATTTACAGGGAAACAAAGACGACTTCCACACAATCAACAAAAATAAAAAATAAAAACACAAGCTAATGATTTACACAAATGAATGAAAGAGGCTGAAGACGGAGGACAGAGACAAATAAACGAGCAGAGATGGAACAATGTGTCCTGATCTGGACAAAAGACTGTGTGTGTGTGTGTGTGTGTGTGTGTGTGTGTGTGTGTATTCATCTTTATGGGGACACTGATATGTTTACACAGTCACACCATGGGGACCTCTGACACTATGGGGATTTATTTTTTTTTTTAATTTAGTTTATTTTAAAATTATTATTATTATTATTATTATTATCATTATTATTATTATTATTATCATTATTATTATTTTGTGTATTTATTTTATTTCTTATTACTTATTTGTGTTAATTTTATTTTATTTTTTAATATTTTTTATTCATTCATTCATTTCAATTAAATTTTCTAATTTTCATTTTTATTATTTTATTTAATAAAAAAAGATGTGTTTACATTCACTAACCAATGTCTACTTGATTACAAACTTGGTCCTCATTAGACTCGTAAACAAGTGTGTGTGTGTGTGGGGGGGGGGGGGGGGTGAGGAGGATGGAGGATGAAGATGGGGTTTATTGTATAACCATAGTCGTTAGTCTCTATAGAACATAACAACCTTCCAAAAAAAACACAAATGCACTTGACTCCATTCACAACACACTGAATACTTAATCTGTACACGCGCACGCTTGGAAAAGACACAAAACACACACACACACACACTGGACTGTAATACAACAAAACCATTCATTTGTGTATGTGTGAGTGTGTGTGTGTGTGTGTGTGTGTGTGTGTGTGTGTGTGTGTGTGTGTGTGTGTGTGTGTATTTCATGCGCAATGAGGCCATAATATTAATTCCACTTGGTGTGTACACTGTGGGTGTGGGGAGGGGGAGTGGGGAGGGGGTCCGATTTTAGGAGATCTGACTATTACTGTGGATCTGCAAGAAGGAGGAGGAGGAGGAGGAGGAGGAGGAGGAGGAGGAGGAGGAGGAGGAGGAGGAGGAGGAGGAGGAGGAGGAGGAGGAGGAGGAGGGTGTACCATCCCGACTGCGGCACCACCATAACAAAGAGACACGGACCCACGGAGCTCTGCGTGGACCGACGGTGGAGAGATCCCCATGCAAACACGCCCACCATCCATCCATCCATCCATCCATCCATCCATCCATCCATCCATCCATCCATCCATCCATCCATCCATCCATCCATCCATCCATCCATCCATCCATCCCCATTGTAGATTGATGGATGGGAAACACCACGCGCGCAACAATGTCAAATATCAAGAGCGCGCGCGTGCACAAGACAGGACAGGACAAATACACAGGCCCTAAAAACCCAGACTGCAATAAATATGACATGGAACACGGATTTTTATTCTTATTTATTTTAATAGATCGTTGACGCCGCGCGAGGACGCAGAAAACACGAGTAAAAAATAAAATGTCGCGGTGTCAGCGCGTGAAATGTTTGCGTTGAATGGTTTAATGTTTAAAAATGATGCCAACTCACCGTCTGGATGCGTCCCGGTACTGGAGTGTATGTGTGAGAGTGTGTGATGCTGCAAATCTAGCCACCTTTCACCGCTCGCGGAGCAGACGGGTGCCAGGAGTCCACCAAAAAGCCCCGCCCCTTTTCTACCTGGATCAGCCAATCAGAGAGCAGAGGCTTTCACTTGTCTTCTGCGGGGATGCTGCCTTCAGGGGCTGGAGGAAAACACATGCGCTCTGTGCTGTGATGCGTTTGGAGAAAGAAAAAGAAGAATCTACCCACACACTGGGTTAAAAAAAATAATAATTTAACTGTTTGGAGGAGAAGAAAAAGGAGAAAAAGGAGAAAAAGGAGAATAAGAAGAAAAAGATTTTTGATTTTTACAACCACATTTATTCACATTAGGTATTCACATATACAATAAATAAATAGTGTTCTGTGATTGTAAAAAAAAATAAAAGCATACATTTAAAACCAATACAAAACCAAAATATGAACATATTTAGCCAGAGAGGCAATCAGTAAAAACAAGCATATTGTCTTGTACAGTGCACAATGTCTTATTAAAAGCCCAAATGTTTTTAAAACTGTTCAAATCATTGGTTATTGTGTAAAAAGCGAATTCCAGCCTCAGTCTGCACTTGATGTTACAGCGCCAGACTGAGGCTGGTTCTAACCCTAACCCTAACCACACTGAGGCTGGTTCTAACCCTAACCCTAACCACACTGAGGCTGGTTCTAACCCTAACCCTAACCACACTGAGGCTGGTTCTAACCCTAACCCTAACCACACTGAGGCTGGTTCTAACCCTAACCCTAACCACACTGAGGCTGGTTCTAACCCTAACCCTAACCACACTGAGGCTGGTTCTAACCCTAACCCTAACCACACTGAGGCTGGTTCTGCCCCTCCCCTCTATCTTATTTTTCCTAGTTGTTAAAATTGCCAGCTTCGCCTCCCCAATGATAAAATTTAGTAACTGAGTTTTTTCTTTTTTTGTTTTCTGATATTTGACCCCATTAATAAAAACTGGAATGCTAAAAAACTCATTGGACAGTTTAAAAACATCGGTTAAAAGAGTGAAGAGACCTGACAGTCTTCTACACTCGCTAAAAACGTGAAACACTGTTTCTCTAAAATTACAAAACGGGCACTGGTCTGACACAGCGGGCTCGACGTGGGAGATGAAAGAGTTTGAGGCGAAGGCTCCGTGTAAAATTCTCCACTGGAAGTCGGCTGTCCTCTTCTTCAGGGGAGGTTTGTACAGAGCTCTCCACTTCGGTTGGTGGTCTCCTCCCAGTTTGTTGGTCCACACAGTGGGAGCTCTGTCACACAGTCTGTCTTTATTGATGGCCTTGACACAGCTCCTGTATAGTTGTTTCTTGTCCGCGGTGTGGAGGTCGATGTTCTTCAGACTCTCGAGGAGAGGTCCGCCACGGTCTCCGAGGTCGGGATAGATGTCCACTTCTGGGAAGGGGTCTCCTCGGTCGGGTTCAGTCCCTCTGGCGAAGTCTGTGAGGAGACCCCTCTCTCTCCCCGAGAGTCTCTGCCTCCACAGCTGTAACATTTTCTGGCACACCCTGGTGGACCGGACCCCCAGCAGAGAACTCACAGCCCGGGCATCCGACAGCTCCGGCCCCGCCACGTCCACCAGCTGTCCAAGCAGCAGCGTGCCGGTGCGGAGCAGCGCCGTCGTCAACCCAGGCGTGGCTCCGCCGGAGACGTCCAGTCTGGCTCCATGCACCAATGGCTCCTTTAACAACCAGAACAGAGAGTCAGAGCTTTTGCATGGACTGCTTTTAAAAAGGGCCCAGGACTTAAAAACACTTTGATAAAAAAGAGGAACCCCGTTAAAATTTAATAATTTAGAATTCATTAAAAACAGGGCTGTGTCCACCCCCAGGTTACTCACACGTTTGAAGATACAGCTGGCCGCCTCTCGCCACACAACATCTGCGGGCCCTGTTAAAAACTTTTGTAAAAACTGTAATCTAAAAACTGCTGTTCTACTGGCCAGGTGGATAAGGCCCTGGCCCCCCTCCTCTTTTGATAAAAACAACACCCCCTGTGGCACCCAATGCCGACCCCCCCAGAAAAAGTCCACAAGCATTGCTTGGACTTTTTCCAGTAAACCTGCGGGGGGGTCCATGGTAGCGAGGCGGTGCCACAGGAGGGAAGCAACTAAATTGTTGAGCACTAGTACTCTACCTCGATATGACATCTGAGGGAGTAGCCATTTCCATTTTTTCAATTTGTTTTCTATTTTTTCGGTGACGTCCTCCCAGTTTTTTTTTTTGTTCTTCCCCAGGAAAACTCCCAGGTATTTTAGGCCATCCCTTTTCCATGGGAGCCCCTGGGGAAGAACCGGGAGGCCGCCACGCCATCTGCCAACAGCTAGGGCCTCGCTTTTCATCCAGTTTACCTTAGCTGATGACAGATGGTTAAACAAATTGGTTAAAACTTTTAAAATGTCAATGTCATTCTGGTTGTTAATAAAAACAATGACATCACCCACATATGCGGATAAAACAATGTTCTCATTAAAACCAGGTAAAGTCAGGCCATCAATGCTAGTGCGTATCTTACAGAGGAGTGGCTCCAGGGAGAGTGCGTACAGCATTCCGGACAGGGCGCACCCCTGCCGGATGCCTCTACGCACCCTAAAAGGAGCACACAAACTGCCATTAAATTTCAGTATACTTTCAATGTCACTGTACAATACCTGGATCTTGGCAATAAAACCAGCGCTGAACCCAAACTTCCTCATGGTCTTCCAGAGGAAGCTGTGTTCAACGCGGTCGAATGCCTTTTCCTGGTCTAGTGAAATCAGCCCAGCGTCGACGTCTAAAGAGCTGGAGACCTCCAAAACGTCCCGAATGAGGTAGACATTGTCTACCATTGACCTACCGGGGATGCAGTAGGTCTGGTCCCGGTGGATGACCTGCTCCATAGCTTCCCTCAGCCTGTTAGCCAGGGCCTTTGACAAGATCTTGTAATCCACGCAGAGGAGGGACACAGGGCGCCAGTTCTTTATATCCTGGAGGTTTCCTTTCTTCGGCAGGAGAGCCACCACCACTCTGCGGCAGGACTGTGGCAGGGACCCTTCGGCCAGGCTTTCATTAAAAACATCAATAAAATCATCAGCTAAAATGTCCCAGTATGCTTTAAAAAATTCGACAGTTAGTCCATCCAGTCCTGGAGCTCTTCGTCCCTGCATGCTCTGCAGAGCGGCGATTAACTCTCCTGCCTCCAGCGGCCGGTCCAGCAGTGAGTTGGTGTCCTCCGATACCTTGGGGAGGTTTTCGCAGAAATTGTCTAGGAGATGTTGGTTGTCCTCCTCCAACTCACTGCTGTAGAGGGTGGAGTAGAACTCCACCGCTCTTTGTCGTATTTTGACCGGCTCGCTGAGTTCCTGCCCTGTGTCCGATAGTAAAGCGTGGATTGTTTTCTGTTGCCCCAGCTTCCTCTCCAGGCCAAAGAAGAAGTTAGAGGGAGCATCCATCTCTGTGATGTTTTGTATCCGGGACCTGACCAGTGCACCCTGTACCTTGGTGTCCAGCAGGTCGGCCAAGGCCAGTTTTTTAGACTTGAGGGTTTCAATATACCCTCTGTTTCCTGTGGAATTAGCGATGGCTTCTAACTCCACTATTTCAGTTTCCAGGTCGCGAATAGATCGACAAGTATCACGAGTGACATTGACAGTATACTGCTGACATAAAACCTTTATTTCTGTTTTTCCATGGTCCCACCACTGCCTAAGACACGTAAAATCATTTTTTCTCTGTCTAAAAGTACTCCAAAAAAACTTAAAAGCCTCTCTAAAACCTTTATCAAAAGTTAAAACAGAATTAAAATGCCAGTATGCGCTCTTGGGTAAAATATTTTTCATAAAAATACTACATAAAACTAAAGAATGATCAGTAAAACCAACTGGCAATAATTTACATTCTTTAAAAACATTAAAATGATACTTAAAACAATAAAAACGGTCTAATCTGGCTAAAGACATGTAGTTCTCTTTTAGGTGGGACCATGTATACTGTCTACAGTCTGCATGCATCCTTCTCCATACATCCACCAGACCATGAGAAGCGACCAGCTGCTTCAGCGTGTGCTGGGAGGCAGGATGAGGCTCTGCATGGTTTCGATCTAAAAGCTCATTTTCTGTGCAGTTCAAATCCCCACCCAAGAATAAAACCTCCTCTGGACCACAGCAGTCCAGCCTTGTCTTCACTTTTTGTAAAAAGCTCTTCCTCTCTGCGCCATTGGTCGGTGCATAGATGTTGATAAAAACCAGGGTGTGCTGCTGGAACTGTGCCTTAGCTAAGACGCACCTCCCCTGGACAACATGTTCGACCTCCAGAGAGGAAGGAGTGAAGGCCCTGGAGAACAGGAGCCCCACTCCTCCACTGAGGGAGGTGTTGTGGCTCAGGACCACCTGTCCCTCCCACTCCTTCCTCCAGTCTGCCTCCACCTTTTCATCTCTGTGGACTTCTTGTAGGAACAGCACGTCGATCCGCTTTGCCCTTGTTGTTTCAAAGACCAGTGCCCTCTTTCTTGCCTCTCTGGCATCGTTCACATTCAAGCTTCCTATTTTAAAACATGACATAGTTAATAAAATAAGAAAAATAAAAACACTAAAAAATAAAAATAAGCAAAACATCATTAAAACTTAAGTTGTTTTCTCACTTTTACTAAATGTTTGTTTAATCTGTAAATTTCTTGTGTAGTGAGTTCTGATGTTGTTTTGTGTTTTATTATGTGTCTGGCTGAATGATAAAAACCGAGTATGTTTGGGAAATGTAGTGCCATGTTTAATCTTTTTACTCCTTTTGTTTGTTCTAAAAAATTTTGATCATTTTTTCCGAATATGCATTTTTTTGTCTCGCAGTGACCTGGGATAATGACAGGTCACTGCTGTCAGAGAGTTCTTCATCTGAGTCAGTGGATTCACCCACTGCCTCCTCCATCCTCCCAGCTTTGCTACTTCCTGTTTCTACATTTATATTTTTCCTTTTACTTCGCCTTTGCCTCCCCGGCACAACCTCCCAGCTTCCCTCCATCACTGCAGCCCCAAGAGTTGTACCTACACTCACTGCCCCTGCTCTCTCCCTCACACTCTCCTCTACCTCGCCTGTCGCACACACACTCTCACTCACTCCTCCAGCCACACACACACTCTCACTCACTCCTCCAGCCTCACACACACTCTCACTCACTCCTCCAGCCTCACACACACTCTCACTCACTCCTCCAGCTTCACACACACTCTCACTCACTCCTCCAGCCTCACACACACTCTCACTCACTCCTCCAGCCTCACACACACTCTCACTCACTCCTCCAGCTTCACACACACTCTCACTCACTCCTCCAGCCACACACACACTCTCACTCACTCCTCCAGCCTCACACACACTCTCACTCACTCCTCCAGCCTCACACACACTCTCACTCACTCCTCCAGCCTCACACACACTCTCACTCACTCCTCCAGCTTCACACACACTCTCACTCACTCCTCCAGCTTCACACACACTCTCACTCACTCCTCCAGCCTCACACACACTCTCACTCACTCCTCCAGCTTCACACACACTCTCACTCACTCCTCCAGCCTCACACACACTCTCACTCACTCCTCCAGCCACACACACACTCTCACTCACTCCTCCAGCCACACACACACTCTCACTCACTCCTCCAGCCTCACCCGACTCACACAAACTTTCAGTCACTTTCTCAGTCTCACATATCTCCCCTGTGTCACCTACACCCCCAGTTAACTCACCCTTCTCTCCCTCTATCCCACCTGCCCCCTCTATTCTGCTGGTCCCTTCACCCACATCACCTATCTCCTCCACCCTTGTGTTCCCCCCTCCCATTCCACCCTTCTCTCCCCCCTCACCCACCTTTTTTTGTTTAATTTTTTCATTTTTTTCCATTTTCCCTCCACCATCACCTTCTCTCCTCACCTCAGTGTTTTCACCCACATGCATGTCCTCCACCTTTTGCTCACACACCTTAGCGCTTCGCGTTATAGCCGCAGGGGGTGCCTTGCGCCGGGCTGCGGGGACGGGCTGCCCCGGGGGGGGGCGGCAGCCACGACCGCCGGAGATGGACCGCCACCACCGGCCCCGCCGGAGCGGCCGCGGGCGGAATCGGGGCGGGCGCACCAGCTCCGGCCCGTGTCGGAGCCGCAGCGACAGTGGCCCACGCCGGAGCGGCCGCGGCGGAAGCCCCGAGAGCCGCGGACGGAGCCCCAGCCCCGCCCGCGGGAGCCGGAGCCGCCGCAGCCCCGGGGCCGCACGGTTCGGACATGCTTTGGCGAGGTGTCCTTCCTCACCGCAGCCAAAACATTTGTTTTGAGATGACGTGGCGAACAACATGTAGTCGAAATTATCGACAACCCAGACAGGATTTTCCTGATGGGGGAAATCACCCTACCGTGCTTAGACAGCTGGTCAACCAGGAAATCGTCGCTTACGAAGGGGGGCACGTTGGAAAGAATGACTCGTGTAGCGGGCTGAACGAGAGGGAGCACCTGCTCGTACAGCCCGTTAACGGTGAGCCCCGCCTCCACCAGCTGATTCACCTGGTGACCCGCTCCAAAAACAGGACCACGGCCCTGTTCATGCGAGCGGCGGATTTTATTGATCCATGACCAATAATGTCCCCCACAGCTAAAGCGACGTCCTCCACGCTGCACGCAGACCCAGCACCAACCCTGATGCCGTGTCTCCGCGACAGCGATGTGAGGAGACTGGACGCCATGACAGGGTGCGGCGTGTCCACCCCGCAGACCAGGTTTGGTCTGCAAAAGTGTTAAAACCACCACCCGTTTACAAAAATAACACCACTAAATGAACAATAAACACTTTATCCCACCACCACTATCACCATGTAAAGAATAAAGGATGAAAAATAGTGAAAAAGCAAACAATCGAACAGTGTCTCTGTCCCTCTCGTCAACACACCCTCCTCCCGGAAGAAGAAGAAGAAGATTTTTTTTAAAAATTAACAATTTACCCTAACCCAGACTGAGCCTCAAATTATTCACATACACAAAAAATAAAGTGTTCTATGTTGGAAAATAGAATAAATACATAAATCAATTAAAAACAATACAAACCAGTGAACATGTTTAGCCAGAGGCAATCTGTAAAAACAAGCCTGTTATGTTTTATTAAAAACCCAAATGTTTTTACAACTGTTCAAATCATTGGTTATATTGGATAAAAAGTGACCTAACACTAACCCAGACTAAGGCCGGTTCTAACCCTAACCCAGACTAAGGCTGGTTCTAACCCTAACCCAGACTAAGGCTGGTTCTAACACTAACCCAGACTAAGGCTGGTTCTAACACTAACCCAGACTAAGGCTGGTTCTAACACTAACCCAGACTAAGGCTGGTTCTAACCCTAACCCAGACTAAGGCTGGTTCTAACACCAACCCAGACTAAGGCTGGTTCTAACACTAACCCAGACTAAGGCTGGTTCTAACACTAACCCAGACTAAGGCTGGTTCTAACCCTAACCCAGACTAAGGCTGGTTCTAACACTAACCCAGACTAAGGCTGGTTCTAACCCTAACCCAGACTAAGGCTGGTTCTAACACTAACCCAGAATAAGGCTGGTTCTAACCCTAACCCAGACTAAGGCTGGTTCTAACACTAACCCAGACTAAGGCTGGTTCTAACACTAACCCAGACTAAGGCTGGTTCTAACACTAACCCAGACTAAGGCTGGTTCTAACCCTAACCCAGACTAAGGCTGGTTCTAACACTAACCCAGACTAAGGCTGGTTCTAACACTAACCCAGACTAAGGCTGGTTCTAACCCTAACCCAGACTAAGGCTGGTTCTAACACTAACCCAGACTAAGGCTGGTTCTAACCCTAACCCAGACTAAGGCTGGTTCTAACACTAACCCAGACTAAGGCTGGTTCTAACACTAACCCAGACTAAGGCTGGTTCTAACACTAACCCAGACTAAGGCTGGTTCTAACCCTAACCCAGACTAAGGCTGGTTCTAACACTAACCCAGACTAAGGCTGGTTCTAACACTAACCCAGACTAAGGCTGGTTCTAACCCTAACCCAGACTAAGGCTGGTTCTAACCCTAACCCAGACTAAGGCTGGTTCTAACACTAACCCAGACTAAGGCTGGTTCTAACCCTAACCCAGACTAAGGCTGGTTCTAACCCTAACCCAGACTAAGGCTGGTTCTAACCCTAACCCAGACTAAGGCTGGTTCTAACCCTAACCCAGACTAAGGCTGGTTCTAACACTAACCCAGACTAAGGCTGGTTCTAACACTAACCCAGACTAAGGCTGGTTCTAACACTAACCCAGACTAAGGCTGGTTCTAACCCTAACCCAGACTAAGGCTGGTTCTAACACCAACCCAGACTAAGGCTGGTTCTAACACTAACCCAGACTAAGGCTGGTTCTAACACTAACCCAGACTAAGGCTGGTTCTAACCCTAACCCAGACTAAGGCTGGTTCTAACACTAACCCAGACTAAGGCTGGTTCTAACCCTAACCCAGACTAAGGCTGGTTCTAACACTAACCCAGAATAAGGCTGGTTCTAACACTAACCCAGACTAAGGCTGGTTCTAACACTAACCCAGACTAAGGCTGGTTCTAACACTAACCCAGACTAAGGCTGGTTCTAACCCTAACCCAGACTAAGGCTGGTTCTAACACTAACCCAGAATAAGGCTGGTTCTAACACTAACCCAGACTAAGGCTGGTTCTAACCCTAACCCAGAATAAGGCTGGTTCTAACACTAACCCAGACTAAGGCTGGTTCTAACACTAACCCAGACTAAGGCTGGTTCTAACACTAACCCAGACTAAGGCTGGTTCTAACACTAACCCAGACTAAGGCTGGTTCTAACCCTAACCCAGACTAAGGCTGGTTCTAACACTAACCCAGAATAAGGCTGGTTCTAACCCTAACCCAGACTAAGGCTGGTTCTAACACTAACCCAGAATAAGGCTGGTTCTAACACTAACCCAGACTAAGGCTGGTTCTAACACTAACCCAGACTAAGGCTGGTTCTAACACTAACCCAGACTAAGGCTGGTTCTAACACTAACCCAGACTAAGGCTGGTTCTAACACTAACCCAGACTAAGGCTGGTTCTAACCCTAACCCAGACTAAGGCTGGTTCTAACCCTAACCCAGACTAAGGCTGGTTCTAACACTAACCCAGACTAAGGCTGGTTCTAACCCTAACCCAGACTAAGACTGGTTCTAACCCTAACCCAGACTAAGGCTGGTTCTAACCCTAACCCAGACTAAGGCTGGTTCTAACACTAACCCAGACTAAGGCTGGTTCTAACCCTAACCCAGACTAAGGCTGGTTCTAACACTAACCCAGACTAAGGCTGGTTCAAACACTAACCCAGACTAAGGCTGGTTCTAACCCTAACCCAGACTAAGGCTGGTTCTAACCCTAACCCAGACTAAGGCTGGTTCTAACCCTAACCTAGACTAAGGCTGGTTCTAACCCTAACCCAGACTAAGGCTGGTTCTAACCCTAACCCAGAATAAGGCTGGTTCTAACCCTAACCCAGACTAAGGCTGGTTCTAACCCTAACCCAGACTAAGGCTGGTTCTAACCCTAACCCAGACTAAGGCTGGTTCTAACCCTAACCCAGACTAAGGCTGGTTCTAACACTAACCCAGACTAAGGCTGGTTCTAACCCTAACCCAGACTAAGGCTGGTTCTAACACTAACCCAGACTAAGGCTGGTTCTGTCCCTGTCCTCTCTTCTATCTCATTCTTTCTACATGTTAAATTGTCCAGCTTCTTTTCCCCAATGATAACATTTAACAACTGAGTTTTTTCTTTTTTTGTTTTCCTGTACTTGACCCCATTAATAAAAACTGAAATACTAAAAAAAACTCGTTAGACAGTTTAAAACCATCGGCTAAAAGAGTGAAGAGAGCTGATAGTCTTCCATTTCTCTCAGATTATAAAACGGGCAGTGGTCTGACACATGACACAGCGGCCTCGATGTTGGAGATGAAAGCGTTTGAGGCGAAGGCTCAGTGTATTATTCTCCACTGTCCTCTTCTTTCAGGGAGGTTTGTACAGAGCTCTCCACTGCGGCTGATGGTCTCCTCCCAGTTTACTGTCACACAGTGGGACCTCTGTCACACAGTCTGTCTTTGTTGATGGCCTAGACACAGCTCCTGTAAGGTTCTTTCTTTTCTGTAGTGTGGAGGTCGATGTTCTTCAGACTCTTGAGGAGAGGTCCGCCACGGTCTCCGAGGTTGGGATACATGTACAGTTCTGGGAAGGGGTCTCCTCGGTTGGGTTCAGTCTCTCTGGTCAAGTCCATGAGGAGACGCCTCTCTCTCCCTGAGAGTCTTTGCCTCCACAGCTGTAGGATCTTCTGGCACACCCTAAAATGAGCACACAGACTGCCATTAAAGTTCAGTATACTCTCAATGTCACTGTACAATACCTGGATCTTGGGAATGAAACCAGTGCTGAACCCAAACTTCACCATGGTTTTTCAGAGGAAGCTGTGTTGAAAGCGGTCAAAGGTCTTTTCCTGGTCTAGTGAAATCACACCAGTGTCAACATCCAAAGAGATGGAGATCTCCAAAACATCACGAATGAGGTAGACATTGTCTACCATTGACCTACTGGGGATGCAGTAGGTCTGGTCCCAGTGTATGACCTGCTCCATAGCTTCCCTCAGCCTGTTAGCCAGGGCTTTTGACAGGATCTTGTAGTCCACGCATAGGAGGGACACAGGACACCAGTTCTTGATTTCCTGGAGGTTTCCTTTCTTCAGCAGGAGATCCACCACCGCTCTGCGACAGGCCTGTGGCAGGGACCCTTCGGCCAGGCTGTCATTAAAAATGTCAATAAAATCATCTGATAAAATGTCCCAGTATGCTTTAAAGACATACTCCACCTCCAGGCCAAATCCAGTGTGTCCCCACTGTTCCCAGACCTAAATAAGTGTGTGGAAATATTTTCCTGGCGACCCAGCCAATGAATCTATGAGAACTGACCACAGGTTGGATTCCTACACTAACTGCATTGTTGCGGCGCCAACTAAGTATCTTGTCGAAAGTGAATTAATGTACTTCATTTTGTCTCCCTGTCCTCCACACACCCTCCTCCAGGAAGAAGAAGAAAAAGAATATTCTATTCACGCACTGGTTTTTAAAATATATTTAACTGTTTGGAGAAGATGAAAATATCGTCAGAAAAAGCTGCAATTTAGATTTAACATCACATTTATGAAATACTAACTGTGTATGAGTGTTATCTCAAAATTATGTTTTTTTATCTAAAAAATAATGATTTTTAATCTGATAATTAGATTTTTTTATCTTATAATTATGAATTTTCTCATAATCTTGATCTCACAATTGTGACTTTTTCATTTTATAATAATAAAATTTTTATCTCATTATTAACTATGTCTTTTTAATCTTATAATAATGACTTCATCACATAATCAGGACTTTTTCCTCATAATTTTGACTTGGATCTCATAATTGGCTTTTTATCTCATAATCCTAATTTTTTTGTTTCATCTAAAAATTGTGACTTTTTCTCTCAAAATTAAAACTTTTATCAAATCATTTCAAGTTTTTTTCTTATAATTAGGATTTTTTTATTTTATAATTATAACTTAATCTAGAATTATGACTTTATTATCACATAATTATGAATTTTAATTTAAAAGTATGACTTTTTAATCTTTTAATTATGACTTTATTTAATAATTTATTAGGACTTTTTGTCATAATCTTGACATTTTATCTCAGAATTTTGACTTTTTATCTTATAATAAGGAACTTTTTAAAAATTTGATTTATCAGAAGAGTGTGTTTTGTTCTGTTTTACAACTCAACACATTTGTCAGTTATTGTGATTGTTTACCTTCACTTTATTCACCTTATACATGAAAAAATCTAAAAAAAAACCAATTCATTGACAGTGTGCCTTATAGTGCAGAAATTACGGTAATAACCAAAAGTGAGTATTTGAACATAGTCGTGGTCAGATTTTTTTTGGCTCCAGTTTAAACAGATGTTAATATTCTGTTGTATGTAGAGTATACAGAAGGCTTAAAGGATTAGCTCTTTTCTTTTGTTAGCTTGACTTTTTCTTGGTTTTATAGATTTAAATCATCATTTAGAGTCAGTGGACAGACGTACAGCTGCAGATAAACTGAAGACACATTATATGGATGTATGTGGTCGTATTTCTGGAGTCCAGTGGGTCTGCGGACGTGTCCATAAGGTGATGAAGCTACGTAGCCAGATGACAGACTGGACATGTAGAGGTTTCTATAGGATTATCTGGGATTATACGTCCTGTTCCCCTCACTGAGTTCATGTGGAGGAAACTCTCAAATATCACACACTCATAAACCAGTGCAAATACACACAAACCACAGCAGCTGATACCACGACAGGCTGCTTTTATTAATCTGACCACTTTATGTCCCCACAAGTTTAACCTCAAACATTTTCATATGAAATAAACAGCTAAAGGGGATTCCTACTTTTGTCCCGACATAGACCGCCTCTGTTTTGACGGTGCTAATGCTAACCACTGAACCAATCAAAAATGTGTTGGGCTAAGGGAATAGTCTTATATTGTATCCCAAAAGAAACAACACAGATAAACCAGCGGTTGTCTGTAATTAACAGTCAAAACACTGATGACAGTGTTTGTCTTTACAGCCTTCATTTTGGATCAGGTCAATTACACTCCTGAAAGTAATTAGATGAGTTCTCTGCAAATATAGTTTGGCGTTAGAGTACAAATTATACATTTTCTGTTATCAAAGAAATCCAGCAGGTTTGTGTGCACTAGCTAACATTAGCATTAGCCTGATCCAGTCTAGTCAGTAGTGAAAGGAACCCTGGAACTGCTGTGACAGCTGCAAATTAGGAATTTTTGCAGCTGACTACATGCGGGGGGAGGGAGGGTAGACCAGCACTATGGCGACACACCAGGAGAGGTCACATGGGTGGTAAACGACTAAACACATGAAATGAAAATATCCATTAGAACACACAAACATATTTTTAACATTTTCTGGGTTTCTGAGTCGTAGAGATGAACATGTCTGTTAGAAGTTTTCTGTTTCATTTTTCTGTCATTGTTAGTGTCTGGGCTTTTATTTTGTCATGTTGGTTCATGTTTACTCTTGCCTCATTTTACTTCCTGTCACAGGTGATTGGCCACGCCCCATTCATTTAGCCTCAATATGTGACCCGCGACCACCAAACCAGGCATAAGTCGTGCTGAGCCGTTCAGAGCTACAGCCAAATTTAGGCTGGAAGGTGATTTGTTATTTGTGTTTACACCTTATCAAAAAACGGTACCTTAACACCTCTATGTTCAGTTCCTGTGGTCATTACATTGAAATCCAATCAATAAAGGTGTTTATTGAGTCAATTATTTAAGCGGTGACAAAAGTTCAGGTATTGCTGAGCAAAGACAAAGACGACTTCCACCTCTTTTCGCCAAACAAAACGATCTCCGTTCCGTGGGTAAACACCCAAGTGTTTGGTACGAGGTAAAAGCTTATATTGAATGTTCTGTCCAATGGTGTAAGCCAAATGATTATAATACGTCACACTTCTGTCCTATTATTATAATATATAAAACTTCTGTGACATGTCCATCAGAGTGTCCTTTAACATCTGTCAACAATTTGTGTCAATCGGATACAAATTATTATGCGTTGCTAAGGACTTCCTACCCCAAAACAGTCCAAAACTTTAACGGACAATATCTAAAAATATGCAAATTGTAAAATATGTCCAAATGTGGATATTAAAATGACCATAACTTTGGTTCTACTTGTGATAGAAACATCATTTTTTCACCATCTTAAACCTTAGTTTCCACTCTACCAAGATACACACATAACTCTGTTTGGATTTACACACACTTATGCCTGCTTTACTGGTGGTGGGTCACATATGTTTCACCTAGGACCAGGGTCTGCAACCCTGGTCCTAGAGTGCCACTGTCCTGCATGTTTCAGATGTTTCCCTCTTCCAGCACACCTGAACATCATTATCATTCTTCTGCAGAGCTTGATGACAGGCTGACCATGTGAATCAGGTGTGTTGGAAGAAGGATACATCTGAAACATGCTGGTGTATAAATATGTGTGTTTCATTTGGGTAGGACACCAGTTTGTTGTTGCTGGAACATGCACCAAATGACAGTTATGGGATGGTCACACCCAACACGAATTTTCACATTCACTTGTCGAGATTACATGAAAAATCAACAGAGAGGCGCGTTTGGATGCAGATTCGCTCTGGGCGGCACGTTGGACGCATTGCTGAGGACTGTTGCAACATCCGGGCATTGGATGCAAATCTGTGTTGAAAATATTGAACTTTTCAGGCAAGTTCTTGTCACGCCGGGCCACGAAAGCCAATCAGTGTTGGGATGATGCCAACATCGTTATGGAATGACGTATGACGCTGGGAGCGACCCAGAAGGCGACAAAGAAAAACTGAGCCTGAAATATGGTTGAAAGCAGACGTCATCCAGACTGCAGTTCCTGCAGGAGGAGCTTCTGCAGGATCGGTTGAACCCAAAAGTGATGACATCTGGTCCACCCATGTATCTGGGACCTTCAGAGCAGGAACAGAGACACAGTCCAACTGATCTGAGCCATAGGTGACAGACTGAACTGGACAGACACATCTAGTTTATCTATGTTTCTATCTTTATCCAGTGTCCAGACCCAGGCATTGTGCATTCAGAGTGGCCACGATTTGTGCAGCGTCCAAACTTGGATGTTTACGCAGCGTGTCCCAGGCGTATACGACTACATTCGTGTTTGGTGTGGCTGTAGCTTTAAACTTCTCTCTTGGATTCCCTCGTGTGTGACTTGTTTTCGGCTATCTGATTCCTGTCTGTCGTTTACTCCTTGTCAACTTTGTTATTTGTTTCTGGATCTCTGGTATCGGACCCTGCTTCGGCCGCTGACATTGAGCTGGCTTCTTCCCTGCTGGATCCTCCTGGTTTTCTGGACTCTGGCTCTGACCCTCATCTGGTATCTGCTAACATTTTTTGGATTGCTCTGTTTATATTCTGCTGGCTCTCTGGTTCTGACCCTGTTCCGTGTTTTGATGTTTCCTCTGTCCTGCTCCATAGTTGCTGTTAATGACACAGTCCACCTGACCGTCATCCAGACAGTGACCTGCCATTCATCACAATATGACTATTATTGTCATTATAATAAACTGAGCTTCAATCAATCACTGTCCCAGTCCTGCATTTGGGTCAGACTGTGTTCTGAAAGTGTGTCCCCACTGAGCAAAATTAGTGTTTTATTGAATATAAAACTAATAAAAATTGCCAGTAACCGCAGTTTTTTCTGCTAATATAATAATCTTCTTTAACCTTAATATAAAAAACTAGTATTCACAGAATGTTTAACCCCGCCTCTATTCTGTTTCAATCTCCAGTTTCTATGACAACCTGTTCTTGAATTAGAGCCAATAATGTGATTTTGACCTTTCTGCTAAATGCAACCTTGACCTTTGACCTTTTGCAATATTGATAATTTCATTATATGTATATATGTGTCAGTGTGTGTAATATTATGATAATATATCCAGTATTGATTAAGTTATAGCGTGATATGTCTATGTTTGAGACAAACAGTGTTAATTTGGACACATGTCACCTTTGACCTTCAGAGATCCAAAAAACTATTGGTCACATGCAATAACACCAATTGTGATAATTGTATAATTCTTCATTCCACATCGTTTGCTCGTTTGGCCAATCTGAAAGTTCTGTGATAACAGTTATAACCATAATGTGATTTTGACCTTTTCATTCATTGTGACTTTGACCTTTGACCTTTACTCAAATGGATCATTGTATCTGATGCCCATTAGCTACATGTATATGAACATGTAATTTCATGGTGATATCTACAGTATTTATTCAGTTATAGCATGATATGTCTGTGTGGACACACACACACACACACATTTACACACTTATACACACACACACACATTTACACACTTATACACACACACACACACATTTACACACTTATAAACACACACACACATTTACACACTTATACACACACACACACACACACACATTTACACACTTATACACACACACACACACACACATTTACACACTTATACACACACACACACACATTTACACACTTATACACACACACACACACACATTTACACACTTATACACACACACACACACACACACACATTTACACACTTATACACACACACACATTTACACACTTATACACACACACACACACACACACACACACACACATACACACACACACAAATTTCTCCCAATCAATGTTAGGTTAGATGAAATATGAAAACAATACTGTAATTATTTATTAAATATCACTATTTAATTTTCTTCTCTAGTTTCGTTCAACCTCGTAACATAATAT
This sequence comes from Siphamia tubifer, assembly GCA_020466265.1. Taxonomy (NCBI): domain Eukaryota; kingdom Metazoa; phylum Chordata; class Actinopteri; order Kurtiformes; family Apogonidae; genus Siphamia; species Siphamia tubifer. Next base: position 47,833,727 of record CM035799.1, on the reverse strand, counting down.
AAAATCACACTTTAAAAAAATATGGCTCACTCCAACTTCCTGCACACCCAGGAAGTGACACCAGTGAAGTCTTTTCCCACTCTAACAGTAATCTACACCCGTTGTTGTTCTTGGTTCTAGCGTCAGCAAATCTAATGTCAATCATTTGTAACTGAGGAGACATTTGTGCTCAGGCAGCGACATGTGAAACTGCCTCCAGCAGGATGTGACCTCAAACCTTCAGACAATTCAAATAAAACAAACTCAGGTGAATTTTCTGTTCAACTGTTTTTATCTAATTTACTTACATTACTAAGTTCATCATCTGTCTTTTTGTAGTCCTGACACTTTACTTTTACCCTAAACACACTAGCTCCTCCTAGCATCAGTAAATCTAATGTTCTATCGTAGTAGCCTAGCCACACTAGCTCCTCCTACCATCAGTAAATCTAATGTTCTATCGTAGTAGCCTAGCCACACTAGCTCCTCCTAGCATCAGTAAATCTAATGTTCTATCGTAGTAGCCTAGCCACAATAGCTCCTCCTAGCATCAATAAATCTAATGTTCTATCATAGTAGCCTAGCCACGCTAGCTCCTTCTAGCTAGCTCCTCCTCTAATGTTCTATCGTAGTAGTCTAGCCACGCTAGCTCCTCCTGGTGTCAGTAAATCTATTGTTCTATTTTAGTAACCTAGCCATGCTAGCTCCTCCTAGCATCAGTAAGTCTAGTGTTCTATCATAGTAGCCTCGCCAAACTAGCTCCTCCTAGCATCAGTAAATCTAATGTTCTATCGTAGTAGTCTCGCCATGCTAGCTCCTCCTAGCATCAGTTAATCTAATGTTCTATCGTAGTAGCTTAGCCACACTAGCTCCTCCTAGCATCAGTAAATCTAATGTTCTATCGTAGTAGCCTAGCCACACTAGCTCCTCCTAGCATCAGTAAATCTAATGTTCTATCGTAGTAGCCTAGCCACACTAGCTCCTCCTAGCATCAGTAAATCTAATGTTCTATCGTAGTAGCCTAGCCACACTAGCTCCTCCTAGCATCAGTAAATCTTATGTTCAATCGTAGAAGCCTAGCCACACTAGCTCCTCCTAGCATCAGTAAATCTAATGTTCTATCGTAGTAGCCTAGCCACACTAGCTCCTCCTAGCATCAGTAAATCTAATATTCTATCGTAGTAGCCTAGCCACACTAGCTCCTCCTAGCATCAGTAAATCTAATGTTCTATCGTAGTAGCCTAGCCACGCTAGCTCCTCCTAGCATCAGTAAATTTAATGTTCTATCGTAGTAGCCTAGCCACACTAGCTCCTCCTAGCGTCAGTAAATCTAATGTTCTATCGTAGTAGCCTAGCCACACTAGCTCCTCCTAGCGTCAGTAAATCTAATGTTCTATCGTAGTAGCCTAGCCACACTAGCTCCTCCTAGCGTCAGTAAATCTAATGTTCTATCGTAGTAGCCTAGCCACACTAGCTCCTCCTAGCGTCAGTAAATCTAATGTTCTATCGTAGTAGCCTAGCCACACTAGCTCCTCCTAGCGTCAGTAAATCTAATGTTCTATCGTAGTAGCCTAGCCACACTAGCTCCTCCTAGCGTCAGTAAATCTAATGTTCTATCGTAGTAGCCTAGCCACACTAGCTCCTCCTAGCGTCAGAAAATCTAATGTTCTATCGTAGTAGCCTAGCCACACTAGCTCCTCCTAGCATCAGTAAATCTAATGTTCTATCGTAGTAGCCTAGCCACACTAGCTCCTCCTAGCATCAGTAAATCTAATGTTCTATCGTAGTAGCCTAGCCACACTAGCTCCTCCTAGCATCAGTAAATCTAATGTTCTATCATAGTAGCCTAGCCACACTAGCTCCTCCTAGCATCAGTAAATCTAATGTTCTATCGTAGTAGCCTAGCCACACTAGCTCCTCCTAGCGTCAGTAAATTTAATGTTCTATCGTAGTAGCCTAGCCACACTAGCTCCTCCTAGAGTCAGTAAATCTAATGTTCTATCGTAGTAGCCTAGCGACACTAGCTCCTCCTAGCATCAGTAAATCTAATGTTCTATCGTAATAGCCTAGCCACACTAGCTCCTCCTAGCATCAGTAAATCTAATGTTCTATCGTAGTAGCCTAGCCACACTAGCTCCTCCTACCATCAGTAAATCTAATGTTCTATCGTAGTAGCCTAGCCACACTAGCTCCTCCTAGCATCAGTAAATCTAATGTTCTATCGTAGTAGCCTAGCCACAATAGCTCCTCCTAGCATCAATAAATCTAATGTTCTATCATAGTAGCCTAGCCACGCTAGCTCCTTCTAGCTAGCTCCTCCTCTAATGTTCTATCGTAGTAGTCTAGCCACGCTAGCTCCTCCTGGTGTCAGTAAATCTATTGTTCTATTTTAGTAACCTAGCCATGCTAGCTCCTCCTAGCATCAGTAAGTCTAGTGTTCTATCATAGTAGCCTCGCCAAACTAGCTCCTCCTAGCATCAGTAAATCTAATGTTCTATCGTAGTAGTCTCGCCATGCTAGCTCCTCCTAGCATCAGTTAATCTAATGTTCTATCGTAGTAGCTTAGCCACACTAGCTCCTCCTAGCATCAGTAAATCTAATGTTCTATCGTAGTAGCCTAGCCACACTAGCTCCTCCTAGCATCAGTAAATCTAATGTTCTATCGTAGTAGCCTAGCCACACTAGCTCCTCCTAGCATCAGTGAATCTTATGTTCAATCGTAGAAGCCTAGCCACACTAGCTCCTCCTAGCATCAGTAAATCTAATGTTCTATCGTAGTAGCCTAGCCACACTAGCTCCTCCTAGCATCAGTAAATCTAATATTCTATCGTAGTAGCCTAGCCACACTAGCTCCTCCTAGCATCAGTAAATCTAATGTTCTATCGTAGTAGCCTAGCCACGCTAGCTCCTCCTAGCATCAGTAAATTTAATGTTCTATCGTAGTAGCCTAGCCACACTAGCTCCTACTAGCATCAGTAAATCTAATGTTCTATCGTAGTAGCCTAGCCACACTAGCTCCTCCTAGCGTCAGTAAATTTAATGTTCTATCGTAGTAGCCTAGCCACACTAGCTCCTCCTAGAGTCAGTAAATCTAATGTTCTATCGTAGTAGCCTAGCGACACTAGCTCCTCCTAGCATCAGTAAATCTAATGTTCTATCGTAATAGCCTAGCCACACTAGCTCCTCCTAGCATCAGTAAATCTAATGTTCTATCGTAGTAGCCTAGCCACACTAGCTCCTCCTACCATCAGTAAATCTAATGTTCTATCGTAGTAGCCTAGCCACACTAGCTCCTCCTAGCATCAGTAAATCTAATGTTCTATCGTAGTAGCCTAGCCACAATAGCTCCTCCTAGCATCAATAAATCTAATGTTCTATCATAGTAGCCTAGCCACGCTAGCTCCTTCTAGCTAGCTCCTCCTCTAATGTTCTATCGTAGTAGTCTAGCCACGCTAGCTCCTCCTGGTGTCAGTAAATCTATTGTTCTATTTTAGTAACCTAGCCATGCTAGCTCCTCCTAGCATCAGTAAGTCTAGTGTTCTATCATAGTAGCCTCGCCAAACTAGCTCCTCCTAGCATCAGTAAATCTAATGTTCTATCGTAGTAGTCTCGCCATGCTAGCTCCTCCTAGCATCAGTTAATCTAATGTTCTATCGTAGTAGCTTAGCCACACTAGCTCCTCCTAGCATCAGTAAATCTAATGTTCTATCGTAGTAGCCTAGCCACACTAGCTCCTCCTAGCATCAGTAAATCTAATGTTCTATCGTAGTAGCCTAGCCACACTAGCTCCTCCTAGCATCAGTGAATCTTATGTTCAATCGTAGAAGCCTAGCCACACTAGCTCCTCCTAGCATCAGTAAATCTAATGTTCTATCGTAGTAGCCTAGCCACACTAGCTCCTCCTAGCATCAGTAAATCTAATATTCTATCGTAGTAGCCTAGCCACACTAGCTCCTCCTAGCATCAGTAAATCTAATGTTCTATCGTAGTAGCCTAGCCACGCTAGCTCCTCCTAGCATCAGTAAATTTAATGTTCTATCGTAGTAGCCTAGCCACACTAGCTCCTCCTAGCGTCAGTAAATCTAATGTTCTATCGTAGTAGCCTAGCCACACTAGCTCCTCCTAGCGTCAGTAAATCTAATGTTCTATCGTAGTAGCCTAGCCACACTAGCTCCTCCTAGCGTCAGTAAATCTAATGTTCTATCGTAGTAGCCTAGCCACACTAGCTCCTCCTAGCGTCAGTAAATCTAATGTTCTATCGTAGTAGCCTAGCCACACTAGCTCCTCCTAGCGTCAGTAAATCTAATGTTCTATCGTAGTAGCCTAGCCACACTAGCTCCTCCTAGCGTCAGTAAATCTAATGTTCTATCGTAGTAGCCTAGCCACACTAGCTCCTCCTAGCGTCAGAAAATCTAATGTTCTATCGTAGTAGCCTAGCCACACTAGCTCCTCCTAGCATCAGTAAATCTAATGTTCTATCGTAGTAGCCTAGCCACACTAGCTCCTCCTAGCATCAGTAAATCTAATGTTCTATCGTAGTAGCCTAGCCACACTAGCTCCTCCTAGCATCAGTAAATCTAATGTTCTATCGTAGTAGCCTAGCCACACTAGCTCCTCCTAGCGTCAGTAAATTTAATGTTCTATCGTAGTAGCCTAGCCACACTAGCTCCTCCTAGAGTCAGTAAATCTAATGTTCTATCGTAGTAGCCTAGCCACACTAGCTCCTCCTAGCGTCAGTAAATCTAATGTTCTATCGTAGTAGCCTAGCCACACTAGCTCCTCCTAGCATCAGTAAATCTAATGTTCTATCGTAGTAGCCTAGCCACACTAGCTCCTCCTAGCGTCAGTAAATCTAATGTTCTATCGTAGTAGCCTAGCCACACTAGCTCCTCCTAGAGTCAGTAAATCTAATGTTCTATCGTAGTAGCCTAGCCACACTAGCTCCTCCTAGCGTCAGTAAATCTAATGTTCTATCGTAGTAGCTTAGCCACACTAGCTCCTCCTAGCATCAGTAAATCTAATGTTCTATCGTAGTAGCCTAGCCACACTAGCTCCTCCTAGCATCAGTAAATCTAATGTTCTATCGTAGTAGCCTAGCCACACTAGCTCCTCCTAGCATCAGTAAATCTAATGTTCTATCGTAGTAGCCTAGCCACACTAGCTCCTCCTAGCATCAGTAAATCTAATGTTCTATCGTAGTAGCCTAGCCACACTAGCTCCTCCTAGCATCAGTAAATCTAATGTTCTATCGTAGTAGCCTAGCCACACTAGCTCCTCCTAGCATCAGTAAATCTAATGTTCTATCGTAGTAGCCTAGCCACACTAGCTCCTCCTAGCATCAGTAAATCTAATGTTTTATCGTAGTAGCCTAGCCACACTAGCTCCTCCTAGCGTCAGTAAATCTAATGTTCTATCGTAGTAGCCTAGCCACACTAGCTCCTCCTAGCATCAGTAAATCTAATGTTCTATCGTAGTAGCCTAGCCACACTAGCTCCTCCTAGCATCAGTAAATCTAATGTTCTATCGTAGTAGCCTAGCCACACTAGCTCCTCCTAGCATCAGTAAATCTAATGTTCTATCGTAGTAGCCTAGCCACACTAGCTCCTCCTAGCATCAGTAAATATAATGTTCTATCGTAGTAGTCTAGTTTCACTCAATGTAACTTTTGTCTAGATTTCCCTGAAACTGGTCGACCAATCACAGTGAAGTATAGAGTAAGAGGGCGGGCCTAACAAAGTGATGATTGGTAGAGAAACAAGTGTAAACAACCATAGAAGAAGAACAACAACAGGTGTAGATTTCCTTTTATCACAGATGAGTGAAGAATGTGAGAAAACGTCAACAATCTTTAAATTCTTTTTACAGAAGCGACAACAGTCGTTCAGCTCCATAATCCACCATTTTGTTTAGTCATTCCTAACTTTCTCCAGACTCTTCCGTCAACTTTCAGGCGCTCTAACTACGTCATCCTAAAGATTACACTGATTGGTTGTAGTACCGTCCTATTGCATACAGAGGATTTGAAAGACAACCTTTTAGCCCCGCCTCCTCTGACTATGAAGCACCACTAGACCCATACATGGAATGAATAGAGATAGCACTGCTAGGCTAGGCTAATATTTTAGTGGATTTTACTCTATATTTAGTTCATTTTAGTGGATTTTTATTACATTTTTGTCTTTTTTGTAGCCGAGCCACAGTAGCTCCTCCTAACTAAGCTCTATCTCTCATCCTAAAGATTATGCTGATTGGTTGTAGTACCGTCATATTCCATACGATTTGAAAGCCAACAATTTAGCCCCGCCTCCCCTCACTATAAAGCACTACTTAACCCACATATGGAATGAATAGAAATAGTATTGCTAGGCCAGGTCAGGCCAGACTAGGCTAGGCTAGGTTAGGCTAGGCCAGGTTAGGCCAGGCTAGGCCAGGTTAGGCCAGGCTAGGCCAGGTTAGGCAAGGCTAGGCTAGGTTAGGCTAGGCCAGGTTAGGCCAGGCTAGGCCAGGTCAGGCCAGACTAGGCTAGGCTAGGTTAGGCTAGGCCAGGTTAGGCAAGGCTAGGCCAGGTTAGGCCAGGCTAGGCCAGGTCAGGCCAGACTAGGCTAGGCTAGGTTAGGCTAGGCCAGGTTAGGCAAGGCTAGGCCAGGTTAGGCCAGGCTAGGCCAGGTCAGGCCAGACTAGGCTAGGCTAGGCTAGGTTAGGCTAGGCCAGGTTAGGCAAGGCTAGGCCAGGTTAGGCCAGGCTAGGCCAGGTTGGGCCAGGCTAGGCTAGCATTGTTAGGCCCTGATAGTAAAACACCAGCGTTGTTTTTTAAATGTCCAGTTCAACAGTCACGTTAAGGATGGCGTGCAGACGTTAGTCGTCAGTGGTTGGAGTTGAAACCAGTGTTTTTAGAATCAACTCTTGAACCATGTGATGACCTACATTAGACTGAACCCCTGCAGCGTCACAGCTTAAGCAGAGGATTGACTTACTAATACAGTGGATATACATGCAGCAGCCAACCTAAATACATGCACGTTCATGTCACAAATCAACACTAATGCTTCTGTCACTCACTTTAAACAACAAACACTGACACACATTTGACTATTTTACTCATTTTCTTCACTTTATTGATTCTTTTGTTTCATTTGGTTTATTTCTGTTCATTTTGGGGGGGGGGGGGTTTGGATCATTTGAGTTTTATTTTGTTCATTTTTCTTCATTCATTAATCTTCATATTTGGATCATTTTCTTCACTTTATTGATTATTTTGGTTCATTTTTATTAGTTTTGTTGCTCATTTTTTTATTAACAGTCATAAAAACAAGAGGTGAAAGTAATTAAGTCAAAGTGCTTCATTACTGTAGTTACATAAGTAGATTTTGTAGTTATCTGTACTTTACTGGAGTATTTATTTTTCTATAAATATATGTACTTTATACTCTTTACATATATATAAATAATTGTACTTATACTCTTTTCATTCTCAACTAAACAAATATGACTGTATGGAAAATAAGTCTTAAATCAGAAATTGTGACTTTGTCAGAATTTCTACTTTTTATCTCATAATTATCCATTTCTTATTTCATTATTGTGACTTTTGTCATCATAATTTAGATTTTAATCTAATAATTTTGACTTTTTCTTCTCCCGATTGACTTTTTTACCTCATAATTCAGCTTTTTTTAAATGATCTATTAATGACTTCTTAAATGTTCTGTTCATATCCATTAAACTCAGTTCCATCATCTACACTGAGTCACTTTTAAATGTTTTGTTTTTAGATATTATAGAAAAAGTTTCAGGATTTTTTTTGCCTAAATAAATAAAATTTCATCCATACAATAATGCAGTTTTACTTTTTACTTTATTACAGTTCAGCAGTTTCAGTACTTTTTTTCACACCAGTAGGTGTACTTCTGTAGTACAGAGTGTGAGTACTGTTGGTTCAGTTGGTAGAGTGGGTCAGTTAGTAGAGTGGGTCAGTTGGTAGAGTGGGTCAGTTAGTAGAGTGGGTCAGTTGGTAGAGTGGGTCAGTTGGTAGAGTGGGTCAGTTAGTAGAGTGGGTCAGTTGGTAGAGTGGGTCAGTTGGTAGAGTGGGTCAGTTAGTAGAGTGGGTCAGTTGGTAGAGTGGGTCAGTTGGTAGAGTGGGTCAGTTGGTAGAGTGGGTCAGTTGGTAGAGTGGGTCAGTTAGTAGAGTGGGACAGTTGGTAGAGTGGGACAGTTGGTAGAGTGGGTCAGTTGGTAGAGTGGGACAGTTAGTAGAGTGGGTCAGTTGGTAGAGTGGGTCAGTTGGTAGAGTGGGTCAGTTGGTAGAGTGGGTCAGTTAGTAGAGTGGGACAGTTGGTAGAGTGGGTCAGTTGGTAGAGTGGGTCAGTTGGTAGAGTGGGTCAGTTGGTAGAGTGGGTCAGTTAGTAGAGTGGGACAGTTGGTAGAGTGGGTCAGTTGGTAGAGTGGGACAGTTGGTAGAGTGGGTCAGTTAGTAGAGTGGGTCAGTTGGTAGAGTGGGACAGTTGGTAGAGTGGGTCAGTTAGTAGAGTGGGTCAGTTGGTAGAGTGGGTCAGTTGGTAGAGTGGGTCAGTTAGTCGAGTGGGACAGTTGGTAGAGTGGGTCAGTTGGTCGAGTGGGACAGTTGGTAGAGTGGGTCAGTTGGTAGAGTGGGACAGTTGGTAGAGTGGGTCAGTTGGTAGAGTGGGTCAGTTAGTATAGTGGGTCAGTTGGTCGAGTGGGTCAGTTGGTAGAGTGGGACAGTTGGTAGAGTGGGTCAGTTAGTATAGTGGGTCAGTTGGTCGAGTGGGACAGTTGGTAGAGTGGGTCAGTTGGTAGAGTGGGACAGTTGGTAGAGTGGGTCAGTTGGTAGAGTGGGTCAGTTGGTAGAGTGGGTCAGTTGGTAGAGTGGGTCAGTTGGTAGAGTGGGACAGTTGGTAGAGTGGGTCAGTTGGTAGAGTGGGTCAGTTGGTAGAGTGGGACAGTTGGTAGAGTGGGTCAGTTGGTAGAGTGGGTCAGTTGGTAGAGTGGGTCAGTTGGTAGAGTGGGTCAGTTAGTATAGTGGGTCAGTTGGTCGAGTGGGTCAGTTGGTAGAGTGGGACAGTTGGTAGAGTGGGTCAGTTAGTATAGTGGGTCAGTTGGTCGAGTGGGACAGTTGGTAGAGTGGGTCAGTTGGTAGAGTGTGTCAGTTGGTAGAGTGGGTCAGTTGGTAGAGTGGGACAGTTGGTAGAGTGGGACAGTTGGTAGAGTGGGTCAGTTGGTAGAGTGGGTCAGTTGGTAGAGTGGGACAGTTGGTAGAGTGGGTCAGTTGGTAGAGTGGGTCAGTTGGTAGAGTGGGTCAGTTAGTAGAGTGGGTCAGTTGGTAGAGTGGGACAGTTGGTAGAGTGGGTCAGTTAGTAGAGTGGGTCAGTTGGTAGAGTGGGTCAGTTAGTATAGTGGGTCAGTTGGTCGAGTGGGTCAGTTGGTAGAGTGGGTCAGTTGGTAGAGTGGGTCAGTTAGTAGAGTGGGTCAGTTGGTAGAGTGGGTCAGTTAGTCGAGTGGGACAGTTGGTAGAGTGGGTCAGTTGGTCGAGTGGGACAGTTGGTAGAGTGGGTCAGTTGGTAGAGTGGGTCAGTTGGTAGAGTGGGACAGTTGGTAGAGTGGGTCAGTTGGTCGAGTGGGACAGTTGGTAGAGTGGGACAGTTGGTAGAGTGGGTCAGTTGGTAGAGTGGGTCGCCCAATGACCGAGAGGTTGGTGGTTCGTGTCCCAGCTCTAACTGTCCACATGTCGAAGTGTCCTTGGGCAAGACACTGAACCCTGACTTAGGCCCCCAGTAGGACTGACCTTTGACCTTAGAACCCTACTGGTGTATGAATGGGTGAATGTGAAGCTAATGTAAAGAGCTTTGAACCATGAAGGTGGAACAGAACTATATAAACCCAGTCCATTTACTTTTACCACCTCTGATGAAAACATAAAAAAAGAAAAAGAAAATAAAAAAAAATGAATAATTGTTTTTTTAAATTAACCCATAACAACTCAGTGTGACCTTTTTGAAAGTTCTCAAATACAGTTTTGTACATAATTGACATTTTGTCAGTTATTTATTACTATATATTACATTGTCCTAAAAGTTGACAAAATAATGATACGATTTAATGTAAAAAAAAAGAACAATATGAAAAAATTTAAATAAAATATTCAACAAAATGAACAAAAGTCACCAAATAAATCAATAAAATTAAGAAACCTTCAACAGTTTGGAGGATAAAAGAAAATAATAAATCAATAAAATGAAGCAAATATACATTACGAAAAACGAGGAAAATGATTTAAAAAGTTGACAAAAGAATGTTACTACAGTACTATTTAATGTAAAAAAAAAGAACAATGTGAAGAAATATAAAGAATATTTTCAACAAAATGGACAAAAATGAAGAAATAAATCAATAAAGTGAAGAAACCTTCCTTTTGTAGAAAATGTGACATTTTCTTAGATCTAATTTACAGATTATATTCTTTCATCTTCATGATAATATTACATGTTATTAAATGAAAAACAATGAAAATCAATGGAAAAAATTTACTTTTTCAACAAATATGTAATTAATTAAACGTAAAACAAGTCATTGCCCGACTCCATGTTTTTTTTTTTACTGGTGAATCAATGGGTGCGTTTCCATGGTAACTGTGTGTGGGTTTTACCTGACGACCACGAATAAGTACAAATAAGCAGCGTTTTTGACACGTATTAACAGAATTAAAGGATCAAGTGCATGACACTGGTTAGATTATTTTGGGTTAAACATAAAGAAATTAAAATATAAAAGATTAATGAGATGAATAAAAACATCTGGAATAAAGTTTTAATAATTAATGCATCAAAGGGAATAAAAGTAGAAGGAAAATAGAAAGAGCTCAGAAAAGGTTGAACATTATCAACTGAAATAAATGACATCAACAAAGTGATCGTTAAAATCATTAAAAATATTTGAAGGATTTCAAGTTTGATTATAAACTATTGATTTAATGAAGTCAATTTAAACAAAATAATGAAATTATTAGTTAAATTATTTTAGATTTCAGATTTAACACATGTTGAATAAATCCAAGGAGCAAAACTGTCCAATATTTACTAGTTATCTGGAAAATACTCATTCACATGTACTAAATATCTATAAAAATAAAACTAATTAATTCATCTTCCTAAATATCTGGATGATATTGATTTATATGTTGTTGTCATTTTATAGTTTTTTAAGTGTATGTTAGTATATTTTACTTTGTTTTACTTTATTTGTGAGAGCATTTAGTGTATTTTTAGTGCATTTTATTTTATTTTAGTTTACATTTCTTTGCAGTTTTTTTTCCATTAAATAGTACCGTTCTTTTGTCAACTTTTTAAATTGATATATGTTAAAGGTTTCTTCATTTTGTTGATTTATTTGTTAATTTTTTGTCCATTTAGTTGAATATTTTCTTCCCAATGTTCTCATGTTCTTCATTTAGAGGTTTGTTGAACACGGTGAAAAGGTTGGGTCCTGATGTGACCAGGATTTGGAAGAGAAGCGTTTGGAGGATGGAGGGGGATTTGGGCTGAAGCGGTGCAGGGGGTGTCTGGGCGAGAGGAGGCGGAACAAAAGTGGGGGGAGGGGAAAGAAAACGGACCTAATGTCCCGGCACGTCAGCGCCATGTTCTGGTTTTCAGGTTCTGGTCTGGGTTCCAGTCCTTTGGATCTGATCTAGAAGCAGGAGGTCAATCTAACAATAGAAGTGGGCGGAGCTTCCACTGGAGGAGAACGCTAATTAACAAGGCAGTCAGAGACAGAAGACCCATCTGATGTCTGAAGGTTAGAGGTCAAAGGTTATGGTTATAGGTGTTGACCCATCTGATGTCTGAAGGTTAGAGGTCAAAGGTTATGGTTATAGGTGTTGACCCATCTGATGTCTGAAGGTTAGAGGTCAAAGGTTATGGTTATAGGTGTTGACCCATCTGATGTCTGAAGGTTAGAGGTCAAAGGTTATGGTTATAGGTGTTGACCCATCTGATGTCTGAAGGTTAGGGGTCAAAGGTTATGGTTATAGGTGTTGACCCATCTGATGTCTGAAGGTTAGGGGTCAAAGGTTAGGGTCATAGGTGTTGACCCATCTGATGTCTGAAGGTTAGAGGTCAAAGGTTATGGTTATAGGTGTTGACCCATCTGATGTCTGAAGGTTAGAGGTCAAAGGTTATGGTTATAGGTGTTGACCCATCTGATGTCTGAAGGTTAGAGGTCAAAGGATAGTGTTATAGGTGTTGACCCATCTGATGTCTGAAGGTTAGAGGTCAAAGGATAGTGTTATAGGTGTTGACCCATCTGATGTCTGAAGGTTAGAGGTCAAAGGTTATGGTTATAGGTGTTGACCCATCTGATGTCTGAAGGTTAGAGGTCAAAGGTTATGGTTATAGGTGTTGACCCATCTGATGTCTGAAGGTTAGAGGTCAAAGGATAGTGTTATAGGTGTTGACCCATCTGATGTCTGAAGGTTAGAGGTCAAAGGATAGTGTTATAGGTGTTGACCCATCTGATGTCTGAAGGGTAGAGGTCAAAGGATAGTGTTATAGGTGTTGACCCATCTGATGTCTGAAGGTTAGAGGTCAAAGGTTAGGGTCATAGGTGTTGACCCATCTGATGTCTGAAGGTTAGAGGTCAAAGGTTAGGGTCATAGGTGTTGACCCATCTGATGTCTGAAGGTTAGAGGTCAACGGTTATGGTCATAGGTGTTGACCCATCTGATGTCTGAAGGTTAGGGGTCAAAGGTTAGGGTCATAGGTGTTGACCCATCTGATGTCTGAAGGTTAGAGGTCAAAGGTTAGGGTCATAGGTGTTGACCCATCTGATGTCTGAAGGTTAGAGGTCAAAGGTTAGGGTCATAGGTGTTGACCCATCTGATGTCTGAAGGTTAGAGGTCAAAGGTTACGGTCATAGGTGTTGACCCATCTGATGTCTGAAGGTTAGGGGTCAAAGGATAGTGTTATAGGTGTTGACCCATCTGATGTCTGAAGGTTAGGGGTCAAAGGTTAGGGTCATAGGTGTTGACCCATCTGATGTCTGAAGGTTAGAGGTCAAAGGTTATGGTTATAGGTGTTGACCCATCTGATGTCTGAAGGTTAGAGGTCAAAGGTTATGGTTATAGGTGTTGACCCATCTGATGTCTGAAGGTTAGAGGTCAAAGGTTATGGTTATAGGTGTTGACCCATCTGATGTCTGAAGGTTAGAGGTCAAAGGTTATGGTTATAGGTGTTGACCCATCTGATGTCTGAAGGTTAGAGGTCAAAGGTTATGGTTATAGGTGTTGACCCATCTGATGTCTGAAGGTTAGAGGTCAAAGGTTACGGTCATAGGTGTTGACCCATCTGATGTCTGAAGGTTAGGGGTCAAAGGATAGTGTTATAGGTGTTGACCCATCTGATGTCTGAAGGTTAGGGGTCAAAGGTTAGGGTCATAGGTGTTGACCCATCTGATGTCTGAAGGTTAGAGGTCAAAGGTTATGGTTATAGGTGTTGACCCATCTGATGTCTGAAGGTTAGAGGTCAAAGGTTATGGTTATAGGTGTTGACCCATCTGATGTCTGAAGGTTAGAGGTCAAAGGTTATGGTTATAGGTGTTGACCCATCTGATGTCTGAAGGTTAGGGGTCAAAGGTTAGGGTCATAGGTGTTGACCCATCTGATGTCTGAAGGTTAGAGGTCAAAGGTTATGGTTATAGGTGTTGACCCATCTGATGTCTGAAGGTTAGAGGTCAAAGGTTATGGTTATAGGTGTTGACCCATCTGATGTCTGAAGGTTAGAGGTCAAAGGTTATGGTTATAGGTGTTGACCCATCTGATGTCTGAAGGTTAGAGGTCAAAGGTTATGGTTATAGGTGTTGACCCATCTGATGTCTGAATGTTAGAGGTCAAAGGATAGTGTTATAGGTGTTGACCCATCTGATGTCTGAAGGTTAGAGGTCAAAGGATAGTGTTATAGGTGTTGACCCATCTGATGTCTGAAGGTTAGGGTTAGGGATCAAAGGTCAGGCCATGTGAATGAATGAAAAAAAACCTGAGATATTATCACTGATGTGTTTTAACTGTTGACCTTTAGTGTGACCTTGACCTTTGACCTTCATTGCTCAAAATGAGAAAACAAATGACTTTACTCCTGAATTGTTCAACAAGTTGTTACCTCCACCAAGGAGGAATTAAATCCAGGTACGTTTGTCTGCCTGTCTGTCTGTCTGTCAGTCTGTCTGTCTGTGTGTCTTTATGTCTGTCTGTATATACATATATATATATATATATATATATATATATATATATATGTCTGTGTGTGTGTTTGTGTTTGTGTGTGTGTTTGTATTTTATTACTTTTTTGAGGTTGTTTTTTCTTTATTTTAAAAGACTTTTGTGTTTTCCATTGCATTTTTATGGTCATTTATTTTTGGTTAATTTTAGTGGATGTCAACAGCATTTTTTCTTCCAAATTTTGTTTTTGTTTCTTCATGTTTTTTGTGAGAACTTTGACTTAAAAAACCCCTGAAAAAAACAAGACAGAGTTGACTGTGTTAAAGTGTTTTGGTCATGATTAACCCTTGTGCGGTCCTTGGGGTCAAAGAGACCCGGTGGTTCACAAATGTACCTTTTTATACGTACTGTAGGATGCCATTGCTTACTACTGAAAACACTAATATATCCTTGGGGGGTGATGAGTCTATGGAACTGAACTTTGGAATCTGGGTTTTTAAGACCAAATTGTAGGACACAGCCAGTGTGTCTTTTACGAAGGACCGCACAAGGGTTAATCAAAATTCATCCAAAGCAACGCTGTGACTAATCTGATGAAAACAATGTTAAAAATTTGACACCTATAATGTTTTATTTAACCTTGTATGTACCCTTAACTACCTCTATATTATTATAGGTTCTACATATTTTATATCTGTAGCAGACTTATGTTTTTGTAAGACTAATAATTAGTAGTATTTGTGTATATATATATATATATATATATATATATATATACAGAATGGTATATTATATCATACAGTATTCTCTATTCTATTCGATTCTTTTCTATTTGTATGATATGAATACAATGAATGTGTTTCACTGAGCTTCAGTTTGATTTATTTGAACATTAATTAAAGTAAAAAATCATAAACATAGTAAAAACAATAAAAAGGTGGAAGTGAACATTTGTAAAAACTCTTCTGACTGGATCAACTTTTTTAATACAACACCCCTTCCTCCACAACAAAAATAACACTACATTTATGAAGTAGATCTGATTCAAACATATAAAATAAAATCAGAAATAATAAAAATATTCAATAATAATATTAATATGTATTTGGGGAAAAATGAATGGAAAACACAAACAAAAATAAACCCTTAATGATGGAAGTTTAATCATGTGCTGCCACCTGCTGGACACTGTGTAAAATATATTGTCCTTCCATCAATGGGACATGAAAGTGAAAGAAATAATAAAACTAAGTGTCCCAAAATAATTAAAAACACTACATTCTTCCACATCTAGTATTCAGAGAATGTGATGAAATAAAAAGGCAAAAATTAAACAATAAAAACTATAATTATGAGATTAAACAGATCCTGAGATAATATATTTATATCAATTT
>CM035799.1:47803133-47815633 GCA_020466265.1 Siphamia tubifer | reverse complement strand
ATAACGAATGAATAAAGTATTTAAATTAAATATATACATAATAACAGTTTAAAATAATATTACATAAATAATGAAAAAAAAAAAATCATTTTTAAAAATACATAAAAATAAATACTTATTTTTTTTGTTACATATTTCATTTTACACCCATTTCACTCATGCTTTATGGGGACTTCTGTAAAAAACGAATGTATTTCTAGGTTCACATCATATCTATTTTACTAGTGGGGACATTTATTTATATTTAATCCTCGTGTGGACCTGAAGTTTGGTCCCCATAGTGTCACAGGTCCCCATGGTGTGACTGTGTAAACATGTCAATGTCCCCATAAAGATAGGAATACAAACACACACCAAACAGACTGGGACAGTTTGGTTTAGTTTAGGGATGGACAGGAGCCTTAATGATTAATAATCACTTAATAATTAAAAAGTTTTATATTTAAAAAACAGTCACATTTAGGCCCATGATGTTTATGCTCTTATGTAATGAGGATAATATTCAACTAGTATTCACAAAATGTTTAACCCCCGCCCCTATTTTGTGTCAATCTCCAGTTTCTATGACAACCTGTTCTTGAATTAGAGCCAATAATGTGATTTTGACCTTTCTGCTAAATATGACCTTTAACCTTTGACCTTTTGCAAAATTGATAATTTCATTATATATATTTGTGACCCCCCACCAGTAAACCAGACATAAGTGTGTGTAAATCCAAACAGAGTTATGTGTGTATCTTGGTAGAGTGGAAACTAAGGTTTAAGATGGTGAAAAAATGATGTTTCTATCACAAGTAGAACCAAAGTTATGGTCATTTTAATATCCACATTTGGACATATTTTACAATTTGCATATTTTTAGATATTGTCCGTTAAAGTTTTGGACTGTTTTGGGGTAGGAAGTCCTTAGCAACGCATAATAATTTGTATCCGATTGACACAAATTGTTGACAGATGTTAAAGGACACTCTGATGGACATGTCACAGAAGTTTTATATATTATAATAATAGGACAGAAGTGTGACGTATTATAATCATTTGGCTTACACCATTGGACAGAACATTCAATATAAGCTTTTACCTCGTACCAAACACTTGGGTGTTTACCCACGGAACGGAGATCGTTTTGTTCGGCGAAAAGAGGTGGAAGTCGTCTTTGTCTTTGCTCAGCAATACCTGAACTTTTGTTCAGGTACTGCTACTACGTTTTTTGCAATGTTTTTCATATAATATGAGTATTAATGTATATTGTTTTAATTGTTAAAATATTTTAAGCTTTCTTTTTTCCAACTAAATGTATCTTTTACACTATTTTTTTTGCACAGTTTTTCCTGTAACAGTGGTGGATATGTCTGGACTTACTACAGTTCATGTAGGTAAAGTCTCAGGTTGCAGTTGCACCTTTTGTACAACTGATTTATTATTTACACTTATTTGTAGTAGTATTTTTGTTTTACATGTTATTTAATTAAAAAAAGAAGACAAAAGAAACCACGTTTCTAGTGTTTTCATTTTCATTTAGCCCACGTGGGAAAAAAAATCGTATCGTGAATTGAGTTTTTTGGGAAAAAATCTGAGATTTTTTTAAAAGAGAAAATGGCCCAGCCCTAACTAAACCCTTGTGGGGTCCTCAGTGACCCACAAATGTGCCTTTTCATACGTACTGTACGGTGCCCACTGCTTACAACTGAACACAGTCAGATAGGGGGGGGGGGGTCTTACCCTAACCCTCACAGCCTGTGGCCTCGTACAGAGTACCACACACAGGTAGTACAAGTACAAGTACTTTTTTAATCAGGTCACAGTTATTCACTTTAGTGGATATGGACAGAAAATTTAGGAAAAATGAATTAAAAAAAGCCACAATTGAGATAAAAAGTCTATAATAATAATAATAATAATAATAATAATTATAATTATGATAAAAAGTAACAACTGATTTTCCCTCTGAAGTGTTTTAGTATTTTAACAGTTTAACATTCTGTGGAGTTTGAAAAAGTAAAGAGAATATTCTAAGAATATAAGGAGTATAAAGTACATATATTTATATAAATGTAAAGAGTATAAAGTACATATATTTATATAAATGTAAAGAGTATAAAGTACATATATTTATATAAATGTAAAGAGTATAAAGTACATATATTTATATAAATGTAAAGAGTATAAAGTACATATATTTATATAAATGTAAAGAGTATAAAGTACATATATTTATATAAATGTAAAGAGTATAAAGTACATATATTTATATAAATGTAAAGAGTATAAAGTACATATATTTATATAAATGTAAAGAGTATAAAGTACATATATTTATATAAATGTAAAGAGTATAAAGTACATATATTTATATAAATGTAAAGAGTATAAAGTACATATATTTATATAAAATTGTAGGGAGTAAAGGTAAAAAGTTTCCAGAAAAATAAGTACTCCAGTAAAGTACAGAAACCTAAAAATCTACTTAAGTACAGTAAAGGAAGTACTTCCACCTCTTCTCCTGGTTCCAGTGTTCGGGGTGTCGACAGTTACCCCCCCCCCCCCCTTTAGCACCCACCCTGCTGGGCTGAAAGGTGATCTGTCCTGGATCCAACACACTCCCTGTCCTGGTGTTGGATGTATTCCACTGCTGCAGCCACAGGAACTAATGCTATTTCCTGCCTCTTCCTTCTGTTTGCACATTTATTTATTACAATAGAAAGAGTTGAAGAGTGAAGATGAAAGGAACGTGTGGTTGTGGAGCTTTTTCCTGTCGTATAAACACTGTGCATGTGTCACCACTGGATGATGGACACACTCACAATAATGGATTGTCCTGTTAGAGCTGATGAGAAACACCACATGTGAGCCCAAATAATGTCTTAAAGGGCCGGTACGCTCTTTATTTAACACTGCATATATGAGTTCAGTCCACTCTTAAAGGGCCGGTACGCTCTTTATTTAACACTGCATATATGAGTTCAGTCCAGTCTTAAAGGGCCGGTACGCTCTTTATCAACATCTTCATCATTGTCATTATCATTCTCATCGTCTTCGTTGTTGTCATCCCCACATCATCCTCATTATTATCACAATCTTCATTGTCATTGTTATTGTCACCATCTTCTTCATCATTATCATTGTCATCATCCTCATTATCATCATCTTTATCATTATCAGCACTATCATCATCATCATCTTCTTCATTGTCATCATTACCGTCATCATAATGATCTTCATCATCATTATCATCATCATTCTTATCATCATTATCACTGTTGTCATCAGCATCATTATTGACTTCATCATCCTCATCCTCATCAGCATCATCATCATCATCATCATCATCATCATCATCATCATCATCATCATCATCATCATCATCATCATCACCATCATCACCATCAATGTTTTCATCATCATCACTGTCATCTTCATCATTATCATCACTGTCATCATCATCATCATCATCTTCATCATTCTTATCATCATTATCACTGTTGTCATCAGCATCATTATTGACTTCATCATCCTCATCATCATCAGCATCATCATCATCATCATCATCATCATCATCATCATCATCATCATCATCATCATCATCACCATCACCATCATCATCATCATCATCATCATCATCATCATCATCATCATCATCATCATCATCATCATCATCATCATCATCATCATCATCATCACCATCATCATCATCATCATCATCACCATCATCATCATCATCAATGTTTTCATCATCATCATTATCATCATGTTCTTCATTGTCATCATTACAGTCTTCATCTTCATCATTAACATCATCATTGTCATCGTCATCATCATCATCATCTTCATGATCATTGTCAATGTTGTAATCTTCATCCTCTTCATCATTATCATCCTCATCATCCTCATCTTCATCATTATCTCCACCTTCAGGAAATGTAAATGGTTTTAAACATTTTAATGTTTTTTTCATTTTGTCCATTTTTGTAAATGTTTTTAATTTTATTAATCATTTTGGTTCATTTTATTGATTATTTTGGGTTTTTTTCATTCAGTTTATTGATTACTTTGGGCCATTTTGTTGATTTCTGCAGATTTTGTTGCTCATTTTGTTTTTGTTAATTTTATTTTTTCTATTATTTTTTATTTTTCTATCTTCATTAATCTTCATATTTTACTTCAGTTTCTTCACTTTATTGATTATTTTCATTCATTTTATTGATTATTTTGGTTCATTTTCTTCACTTTATTGATTATATTGGTTCATTTTATTGATCATTTTGGTTCATGACTGGTGTCCCCCCCCCCCTCCCCCCCTGGGGGGAGTGGTGGTTTTCCTGACAGTGTCTGCACGGGAGCCATGGACGATAGGATCTGCAGTATCACACCTGTGCCGACCTGTGACCCCGGACCCCCGCCCCTGCCTGTCTGGACCAGCCCCCCCTCCTTCATTTATAAATGGACGTTCATCTATAGTCTGTCCGTCCATGGGAGTGGATCTGTCCTTCAATGTGGTTCTCCTCAACATTTCTTCTTTTTCCCACTGGGTTTGGAAGTTTTTTCTGCTGAGAAGGAGGGTCTAAGGACAGGGGGAGGGTCTAAGGACAGGGGGAGGGTCTAAGGACAGGGGGAGGGTCTAAGGACAGAAGGAGGGTCTAAGGACAGGGGGAGGGTCTTAGGACAGGGGGAGGGTCTAAGGACAGAAGGAGGGTCTAAGGACAGGGGGAGGGTCTAAGGACAGGGGGAGGGTCTAAGGACAGAAGGAGGGTCTAAGGACAGGGGGAGGGTCTAAGGACAGGGGGAGGGTCTAAGGACAGAAGGAGGGTCTAAGGACAGGGGGAGGGTCTTAGGACAGGGGGAGGGTCTAAGGACAGGGGGAGGGTCTAAGGACAGAAGGAGGGTCTAAGGACAGGGGGAGGGTCTAAGGACAGGGGGAGGGTCTAAGGACAGGGGGAAGGTCTAAGGACAGGGGGAGGGTCTAAGGACAGGGGATTTTCATGTATTTCTGTAGTTGATTGTGTTTTTGTAAAACCCTCTGAGACGACTTTGTTGTGATTTAGGGCTTTATAAATAAAATTGAATTGAATTCATTTTATTGATTACTTTGGGTCATTTTGTTGATTTCTGCAGATTTTGTTGCTCATTTTGTTTTTGCTCATTTTCTTGTTTTGTTAATTTCGTTAATTTTATTGTATTTTTGATCATTTGAGTCTTATTTTGTTAATTTTTCTATCTTCATTAATCTTCATATTTCACTTCAGTTTCTTCACTTTATTGATTATTTTTGGCTCATTTTGTGAGTTTTCATAAATATTGATTATTTTGGTTATTATGTAGAAGTGTTTTATCTGCCTCTTAAATTTACAGATGAGTGTAAGTGCGTCTCAGTCAGACCTTCCGGACCTATTGTTGACGTCTCAGCCGTCCAAAGCCAGCGGACGTTTACGTCCATTACCTCTGTGTGTGTTTATGTCCAGTCCAGACCCAGAATAACCTGTCCGTCATCAGCCACCATTCAGCAGCTTCCTTCAATAGCGTGACTCTACGGCGGCGGGAACTGAATTAAAACAGGATAGAATGAGGAAAACAAGATGTGACAGAGAGGAGGGTTTGACAAAGGACAGGAAAGGACATGAGATGGAGACAGATAGAAGGAGGTGGAAATGGACCAAAAGACACTTCTATCAAAGACAGAGGAAGATGGAAGCAGCTGACAAAAGTCTGACCATTTTCTACTGAAATAAATGTTGAAAAAAGAATAAAATGTGCAATAAAATAAACAAAAACAGCCAAAGGCATCAATAAAACCCACAAAAAATAGTAACTAACCATTTTATTGATCATTTTGGTTCATTTTATTGATCATTTTGGTTCAATTTCTTCACTTTTTGGTTATTTTCATTCATTTTATTGATAATCTTGATTCATTTTCTTCACTTTATTGATTATTTTGGTTCATTTTCTTCACTTTATTGATTATTTTGGTTCATTTTCTTCACTATATTGATTATTTTCATTCATTTTATTGATCATTTTGGTTCATTTTCTTCACTTCACTGCTTATTTTGGTTCATTTTCTTCACTTTATTGATTATTTTGGTTCATTTTCTTCACTTTATTGATTATTTTCATTCATTTTATTCATCATTTTGGTTCATTTTCTTCACTTCACTGCTTATTTTGGTTCATTTTCTTCACTTTATTGATTATTTTGGTTCATTTTCTTCACTTTATTGATTATTTTCATTCATTTTATTCATCATTTTGGTTCATTTTCTTCACTGCTTATTTTGGTTCATTTTCTTCATTTTATTGATCATTTTGGTTCATTTTCTTCACTGCTTATTTTGGTTCATTTTCTTCATTTTATTGATCATTTTGGTTCATTTTATTGATCATTTTGGTTGTTTTCTTTGCTTTATTGGTTATTTTGGTTCATTTTGTTCACTTTTGTCTATTTCGTTAATTTTTTTGATCATTTTGGTTAATTTTCTTCACTTCACTGGTTATTTTGGTTCATTTTATCAATCATTTTGGTTAATTTTCTTAATATTATTAATAATTATGTTATTATTATTATTAACAATAATAATAATAAATGTTATATTAATAATATGACATTTGTTGATTTCTGCAAATTTTGTTGTTCATTTTATTGTATTTTTGATCATTTCCTCTGCCAAGTCTGTTTGTTTGTTTGTTTGTTTGTTTGTCTGTCAGCAGGATTATGCAAAATGTTCTGAAGGGATTTTGATGAAACTTTCAGGAATGATTGATAATGAGTCAAGGAAGAATCCATTAGATGTTGAGCAATGAAGGTCAAAGGTCAAGGTCAGACTAAAGGTCAACAGCTAAAACCCATCAGTGGTAATATCTCAGGTTTTTTTCATTCACGTGGTCTGACCTTTGACCCCTACCCCTAACCTTCAGACATCACATGGGTCATGGTGTTGTGACGTCATATCCATGGTTGGTGGAGCTCTGCTGTCTGTGACGGACGTGTTAATTCTAATGTTAGTTTTTTAACACCGGCCTCCTGTACTGTCCCTATCAAATAAAGATTCAACTAAACTAAGTAATGAAGGACTTTTTCTTAGTTCCTTCCACCTCAGTAACAAACTCAGTGTCATAAAAATAAAGGATCCAAAAATACTGAGACATTGAACTTTTCCACAGTGACTTCTTTGTTTTGTTTAGGATAAAATTTGACCAAAACTGAAAAACCTGATGAAAAGTTGAGTTAAAAACACGACTGAGTCAAAGAGTTTGAGGACAGAGACACATGTCTGTGATCACATATGTCCACCATGTACACTCTTTGCGTTAGGGACACAGGCAGACATGATCATCCCACCCCCACCCCCCGGCAAATCACACTTTTGGACACAGATCTCTGATGTTGTTCCTGGTATCTGCTGGAGACATTGTCCCAGTTTGGGGGTCACTGCCCCTAGTGCCCCCATCACTACTGGTACCACTGTTGCCTTCACACTCCACATTTTCTCTAACTCCTCTTTCAGCCCTTGGTATTTCTCTTCTCTTCTCATGTTCTTTCTTTCTCATGTTGCTATCACTGGGGACTGCTACATCTATCACCACCACTGTCTTCTCATGTTTATCCACCACCACGATGTCAGGCTGATTGGCCATCACCATCTTGTCAGTCTGGATCTGGAAGTCCCACAGGATCTTGGCCTGTTTGTTCTCTGTCACCTTTGGGGGGTTCTCCCATCTTGACCCTTGACCTCCAGTCCATACTCTTTACAGATGTTCCTGTACAGTATGTCCTCTACCTGGTTATGTCTCTCCATGTATGCCTTACCTGCCACCATCTTACACCTGCTGTGATGTGCTGGACTGTTTCAGGGGCTTCTCTACACAGCCTACACCTGGGGTCCTGTCTGATGTGGTAGACCCCGGCCTCTATTGCTCTGGTGTTCAGGGCTTGTTCTTGTGCAGCCATGAGTAGCGCCTCTGTGCTGTCCTTTAGTCCAGCCTTTTCCAGCCACTGGTATGTCTTTTCCATATCAGCCACTTCCTCAATTTGTCGATGGTACACGCCATGCAAGGGTTTGTCCCTCCATGATAGCCCCTCTGGTTCCTCGACCTTACTGGGCTTTTGTTGCCTGAGGCATTCACTTAGCAGTTGGTCATTGGGGGCCATTTTCTTGATGTATTCCTGGAGGTTCGCCGTTTCCTCCTGGACAGTAGTTCTGACACTTACTAATTTATATATATATATATATATATATATATATATATATATATATATATATATATATATATTTATATATAAATCAGCAGACTTTGTGCATGGTCATGTACATTATAATGTTTATAGTCAACATGTCCAGTGTCAACACTTACAGAGTTTATTTAACTTCTTCTAGAGTGTATTTGGTCCCATTGTCTCCAAATTAACACTGCAAAATCTACAGTGTACTGGGATAATGTTCTGGAACATCCTCCCACTTAACATTAAAATGGCAGAATCAAAAAGGTTAGAGTTTTTCTGTAGAATAAAGTAGATAATGAGGCATGTGATGGTATTTTCATCTGATTGTATTTATGGGATATTTTGTTGCATGTATTTGTATGTTTTGTCTTTTCCATCAGGAAGTGTTTACACTTTTACATGTTATCCCTTGGATACCTTGTCATATCCATAAATAAACCAAACCAAAAATGGCAACGAGGCCAGGAGCATGTGCAGTTAATATTAACAAAGAATGAACCTTTATTCTGGATATAAACAGGAATAAAAGCAGGAATAAAGGCAGTCATGTAAACAGGTTTATTTGTGGTGTGAGGCTGTAACAGTTTTATTTTTTCTGTAAAAGGTAAAAACCCAAACCACAGTCATTTCCTCTGCTCTGTTTCCAAACCTTGTCTTTGTGCAGCGTTGAGAGCGTTGAGAGCTGATTGGCCGCTTCAAAGCTGCGTCTGTCAGCTGTTTGGCAGAAAGCGTCATGTGTTGTGGGTGTTGACAGAACACTTTCATCCCTGTCGGGTTTCACGCACAGATATGTTTCAGTAAATCTGAAAGTGCGTGTGTTTGAACATTTCCTGTTACAGACTTTACAGACTTTCTACTGCAGGTCACATGACGCCAACAAAAACAAGAGAAGCTTTCTGCCGAACCTGCTCCAAAAAAACATGAAACCAGATGGAAATGAATGTTATGAAGCCACTGCAGAAGTTCCTTCATTTGTTTTTCAAAATTAAACCAAAAATAAGACGAGGAAAAATTAACAACAAGTCATTTCTTCATAACTTGTTTCCAAAAGCAAAATGAAAAAACAGATAACAGCCGTTATCTGTTTTTTATGTATTTATTTTATTCAATTATGACCTGAAGTAAATATAGTGAAGTGTAAATGAATGTTAACGACCATAGAAACATGTAAATGAATGTTAACGACCATAGAAACATGTAAATGAATGTTAACGACCATAGAAACATGTAAATGAATGTTAACGACCATAGAAACATGTAAATGAATGTTAACGACCATAGAAACATGTAAATGAATGTTAACGACCATAGAAACATGTAAATGAATGTTAACGACCATAGAAACATGTAAATGAATGTTAACGACCATAGAAACATGTAAATGAATGTTAACGACCATAGAAACATGTAAATGAATGTTAACGACCATAGAAACATGTAAATGAATGTTAACGACCATAGAAACATGTAAATGAATGTTAACGACCATAGAAACATGTAAATGAATGTTAACGACCATAGAAACATGTAAATGAATGTTAACGACCATAGAAACATGTAAATGAATGTTAACGACCATAGAAACATGAAAATGAATGTTAACGACCATAGAAACATGTAAATGAATGTTAACGACCATAGAAACATGTAAATGAATGTTAACGACCATAGAAACATGTAAATGAATGTTAACGACCATAGAAACATGAAAATGAATGTTAACAACCATAGAAACATGAAAATGAATGTTAACGACCATAGAAACATGTAAATGAATGTTAACGACCATAGAAACATGAAAATGAATGTTAACGACCATAGAAACATGTAAATGAATGTTAACGACCATAGAAACATGTAAATGAATGTTAACGACCATAGAAACATGAAAATGAATGTTAACGACCATAGAAACATGAAAATGAATGTTAACGACCATAGAAACATGTAAATGAATGTTAACGACCATAGAAACATGAAAATGAATGTTAACGACCATAGAAACATGTAAATGAATGTTAACGACCATAGAAACATGTAAATGAATGTTAACGACCATAGAAACATGTAAATGAATGTTAACGACCATAGAAACATGAAAATGAATGTTAACGACCATAGAAACATGTAAATGAATGTTAACGACCATAGAAACATGTAAATGAATGTTAACGACCATAGAAACATGTAAATGAATGTTAACGACCATAGAAACATGAAAATGAATGTTAACGACCATAGAAACATGTAAATGAATGTTAACAACCATAGAAACATGTAAATGAATGTTAACGACCATAGAAACATGTAAATGAATGTTAACGACCATATAAACATGAAAATGAATGTTAACGACCATAGAAACATGTAAATGAATGTTAACGACCATAGAAACATGTAAATGAATGTTAACGACAATAGAAACATGTAAATGAATGTTAACGACCATATAAACATGTAAATGAATGTTAACGACCATAGAAACATGTAAATGAATGTTAACGACCATAGAAACATGTAAATGAATGTTAACGACCATAGAAACATGTAAATGAATGTTAACGACCATAGAAACATGTAAATGAATGTTAACGACCATAGAAACATGTAAATGAATGTTAACGACCATAGAAACATGTAAATGAATGTTAACGACCATAGAAACATGTAAATGAATGTTAACGACCATAGAAACATGTAAATGAATGTTAACGACCATAGAAACATGAAAATGAATGTTAACGACCATAGAAACATGAAAATGAATGTTAACGACCATAGAAACATGTAAATGAATGTTAACGACCATAGAAACATGAAAATGAATGTTAACGACCATAGAAACATGTAAATGAATGTTAACGACCATAGAAACATGTAAATGAATGTTAACGACCATAGAAACATGAAAATGAATGTTAACGACCATAGAAACATGTAAATGAATGTTAACGACCATAGAAACATGTAAATGAATGTTAACGACCATAGAAACATGTAAATGAATGTTAACGACCATAGAAACATGAAAATGAATGTTAACGACCATAGAAACATGTAAATGAATGTTAACGACCATAGAAACACGAAAATGAATGTTAACGACCATAGAAACATGTAAATGAATGTTAACGACCATAGAAACACGTAAATGAATGTTAACGACCATAGAAACATGTAAATGAATGTTAACGACCATAGAAACATGTAGATGAATGTTAACGACCATAGAAACATGTAAATGAATGTTAACGACCATAGAAACATGTAAATGAATGTTAACGACCATAGAAACATGAAAATGAATGTTAACGACCATAGAAACATGTAAATGAATGTTAACGACCATAGAAACACGTAAATGAATGTTAACGACCATAGAAACATGTAAATGAATGTTAACGACCATAGAAACATGTAGATGAATGTTAACGACCATAGAAACATGTAAATGAATGTTAACGACCATAGAAACACGTAAATGAATGTTAACGACCATAGAAACATGTAAATGAATGTTAACGACCATAGAAACATGTAAATGAATGTTAACGACCATAGAAACACGTAAATGAATGTTAACGACCATAGAAACATGTAAATGAATGTTAACGACCATAGAAACATGTAAATGAATGTTAACGACCATAGAAACACGTAAATGAATGTTAACGACCATAGAAACACGTAAATGAATGTTAACGACCATAGAAACATGTAAATGAATGTTAACGACCATAGAAACATGTAGATGAATGTTAACGACCATAGAAACATGTAAATGAATGTTAACGACCATAGAAACATGTAAATGAATGTTAACGACCATAGAAACTCTACAACTGATCTAGTTTAATGTGTTAGCGTTAGCGTTAGCACAGACTGGTGCTGCTTCACTGAGGTGTGAACTCTACCACTGATCTAATTTGCCTCTGTTTGTTGTGTTTGGTGTGAACTTTATGTCACCCAGAGGAAAAAAATAAAAGATTGTAAAAACAAGTGAATTCAGATGCAGACAAACGACAGCTTTGTCCATTATTTATGATGTGAGTCTGGACATGAAAGACCTGAAACCACCTGAACCCCCCAGGCTTTGGTCCACCGCAGGGATCTGGGACCACTGCGATCATGCTAACGCACTAACCTCTGAGGAGAAGATGGCGTTTCCTCTGGAGTCCACAGGGCCTTCTGGAATGTTCTGACTGAAATGGAGAGGCTGTGAGACTTTACTGCAACGTTCCGAGAGCAAAGCACCAAGAATACCAGGAAAATCACTTGGTAC
>CM035799.1:47738133-47798133 GCA_020466265.1 Siphamia tubifer | reverse complement strand
AAACATTTGTCAGATTAGGCATTCTATGAACACTAGTTGAATGGTGTAAAAGACACAAGATGTTAGCGATAAAGAGTCAGAAAAATAGAAAACACAAAATCGCACACACAGACACACACACACTGACACTAAACCCTAACATAAACACATTTCCATCCTCCCCAGAGTCAAACTAACCAGTGTGTTCAACAGTTTGAGGTTTTTCCTACATCATGTCATTAAATTACATCCTGAAGCCCAGTTCTGATGTCTGGGGGGGGGGGGGGGGGTTGAGTTACAGACGTATACATGCACACATAAACCCCAGAGGGATTCTTCAACCAGCCTGTCGCCTGTTTATTCACATTATTCTAGTTTTTAGTCTCAACCTTTGACCTTTTGACTCGACCATCCTCAGTTTACACCTGATGAAGCAAAGACAGAAGAAAAATAAAATTAGTGTGTGTGAGTGTGTGCTACTGTGTGTGTTAGAATGTGTTACTGTGTGTTAGTGTGTATGTGTGTGTGTTACTGTGTGTGTTAGTGTGTGTTAATGTGTGTTAGTGTGTGTTAATGTGTGTTAATGTGTGTTAGTGTGTGTTACTGTGTGTTAGTGTGTGCTACTGTTTGTGTTAGTGTGTGTTAATGTGTGTTAGTGTGTGTGTTAGTATGTGTTACTGTGTGTTACTGTGTGTTACTGTGTGTTAGAATGTGTTACTGTGTGTTAGTGTGTATGTGTGTGTGTTACTGTGTGCTACTGTGTGTGTTAGTATGTGTTACTGTGTGTTAGTGTGTATGTGTGTGTGTTACTGTGTGCTACTGTGTGTGTTAGTGTGTGTTAATGTGTGTTAGTGTGTGTTACTGTGTGTGTTAGTATGTGTTAGTGTGTGTTAGTGTGTGTTACTGTGTGTGTGAGTGTGTGTTACTGTGTTAGTGTGTGTTAATGTGTGTTACTGTGTGTTACTGTGTTAGTGTGTGTTAATGTGTGTTACTGTGTGTTAGTGTGTGTTACTGTGTTAGTGTGTGTTACTGTGTGTTAGTGTGTGTTAGTGTGTGTTAGTGTGTGTTAGTGTGTGTTAGTGTGTGTTAGTGTGTGTTAGTGTGTGTTATTGTGTGTTACTGTGTGTTAGTGTGTGTTAATGTGTGTTACTGTGTGTTAGTGTGTGTTAGTGTGTGTGTTAGTATGTGTTAATGTGTGTTACTGTGTGTTAGTGTGTGTTACTGTGTGTTAGTATGTGTTAGTGTGTGTTACTGTGTGTTACTGTGTGTTAGTGTGTGTTAGTGTGTGTTATTGTGTGTTACTGTGTGTTACTGTGTGTTAGTGTGTGTTAGTGTGTGTTACTGTGTGTTAGTATGTGTTAGTGTGTGTTAGTGTGTGTTACTGTGTGTTAGTATGTGTTAGTGTGTGTGTTTGTGTGTGTTAGTATGTGTTAGTGTGTGTTACTGTGTGTTAGTGTGTGTGTTAGTGTGTGTGTTAGTATGTGTTAGTGTGTGTTAGTGTGTGTTACTGTGTGTTAGTATGTGTTAGTGTGCGTGTTAGTGTGTGTGTTAGTATGTGTTAGTGTGTGTTAGTGTGTGTTACTGTGTGTTAGTATGTGTTAGTGTGTGTGTTAGTGTGTGTGTTAGTATGTGTTAGTATGTGTTAGTGTGTGTTAGTGTGTGTTAGTGTGTGTGTTAGTGTATGTGTTAGTATGTGTTAGTGTGTGTTACTGTGTGTTAGTGTGTGTTAGTGTGTGTGTTAGTGTGTGTGTTAGTATGTGTTAGTGTGTGTTAGTGTGTGTTACTGTGTGTTAGTGTGTGTTAGAGTGTGTGTTACTGTGTGTTAGTGTGTGTTAGTGTGTGTGTTAGTGTGTGTTAGTGTGTGTGTTAGTATGTGTTAGTGTGTGTTAGTGTGTGTTACTGTGTGTTAGTGTGTGTTAGTGTGTGTGTTAGTGTGTGTTAGTGTGTGTGTTAGTATGTGTTAGTGTGTGTTAGTGTGTGTTACTGTGTGTTAGTGTGTGTTAGTGTGTGTTAGTGTGTGTGTTAGTGTGTGTGTTAGTATGTGTTAGTGTGTGTTAGTGTGTGTTACTGTGTGTTAGTGTGTGTTAGTGTGTGTGTTAGTGTGTGTTAGTGTGTGTTAGTATGTGTTAGTGTGTGTTAGTGTGTGTTACTGTGTGTTAGTGTGTGTTAGTGTGTGTGTTAGTGTGTGTTAGTGTGTGTGTTAGTATGTGTTAGTGTGTGTTAGTGTGTGTTACTGTGTGTGTTAGTATGTGTTAGTGTGTGTTACTGTGTGTTAGTGTGTGTTAGTGTGTGTGTTAGTGTGTGTGTTAGTATGTGTTAGTGTGTGTTACTGTGTGTTAGTGTGTGTTAGTGTGTGTTAGTGTGTGTGTTAGTGTGTGTTAGTGTGTGTTAGTGTGTGTGTTAGTGTGTGTTAGTGTGTGTTAGTGTGTGTGTTAGTGTGTGTTAGTGTGTGTTAGTGTGTGTGTTAGTGTGTGTTAGTGTGTGTTAGTGTGTGTGTTAGTGTGTGTTAGTGTGTGTTAGTGTGTGTTACTGTGTGTGACTGAACAGTCCTTGTGCTAGTGTTGGTCTGTGGTGAAGACCTAACAGCAGAACTCCATCACGGCTGGATATGGTTTCATATGACGTCAAAACACTGTTCAAAATCGAATGGCTTCTTCCTTCACCCATTATCTATCATTCCTGAAAGTTTCATCAAAATGTGTTCAGAACTTTTTGCATAATCCTGCTGACAGACAGGCAGACAGGCAGACACAGAGACAGACAGACAGACACACAGAAAGGCAGGCAAACAGACAGACAGGCACACCGACAGACAGACAGGCAGACAGACAGGATGACAGACACACAGACAGACAGACAGGCAGACAGACAGACACAGAGATAGGCAGGCAGACAGATAGGCAGGCAAACAGGCAGACAGGCACACAGACAGACACACAGATAGGCAGGCAGACAGACAGACAGGCAGACAGATAGGCAGGCAGACAGACAGAAAGGCAGACATACAGATAGGCAAACAGACAGATAGACTTTAATACCTCCTTGATGTAGGAAACTCACATTATCAGTTCCATCTGTGTCTAAAACTGACCTGAAGCTGCTGTTTTACACAATAATAATGAACTTTAATACTGGACATTTATTTAATGACAGTAACGTTATTAATAATTCACTACTGTTCAACACTGTCCACCAACTATACAACTGTACATACAGTACACAATACATCTGTGTCTATATGTATAGATCTGTGGTCCTCCACAGACACTGTCCTACATGTTTTAGATGTCCCTGGTCCTCCACAGACACTGTCCTACATGTTTTAGATGTCCCTGGTCCTCCACATACACTGTCCTACATGTTTTAGATGTCCCTGGTCCTCCACAGACACTGTCCCACATGTTTTAGATGTCCCTGGTCCTCCACAGACACTGTACTACATGTTTTAGATGTCCCTGGTCCTCCACAGACACTGTACTACATGTTTTAGATGTCCCTGGTCCTCCACAGACACTGTCCTACATGTTTTAGATGTCCCTGGTCCTCCACAGACACTGTTCTACATGTTTTAGATGTCCCTGGTCCTCCACAGACACTGTCCTACATGTTTTAGATGTCCCTGGTCCTCCACAGACACTGTCCTACATGTTTTAGATGTCCCTGGTCCTCCACATACACTGTCCTACATGTTTTAGATGTCCCTGGTCCTCCACAGACACTGTCCTACATGTTTTAGATGTCCCTGGTCCTCCACAGACACTGTCCTACATGTTTTAGATGTCCCTGGTCCTCCACAGACACTGTCCTACATGTTTTAGATGTCCCTGGTCCTCCACAGACACTGTCCTACATGTTTTAGATGTCCCTGGTCCTCCACAGACACTGTCCTACATGTTTTAGATGTCCCTGGTCCTCCACAGACACTGTCCTACATGTTTTAGATGTCCCTGGTCCTCCACAGACACTGTCCTACATGTTTTAGATGTCCCTGGTCCTCCACAGACACTGTCCTACATGTTTTAGATGTCCCTGGTCCTCCACAGACACTGTCCTACATGTTTTAGATGTCCCTGGTCCTCCACAGACACTGTCCTACATGTTTTAGATGTGTCCACTCTTCCACCACAGCTGATGGACATGATCAGACTTCTGCAGAGAAGACTGATCAGCTGATCATTTACATCAGGTCTGTTGGAAAATGGACAAATGCAGAAGAGTCCATGTGGAGAGCCAGGGTCATCATTCAACTGGTTTAACTGGATTAACTTGTTTAACTGGTTTAACTGGATTAACTTGTTTAACTGGTTTAACTGGATTAACCTGTTTAACTGGATTAACTTGTTTAACTGGTTTAACTGGATTAACCTGTTTAACTGGATTAACTTGTTTAACTGGTTTAACTGGTCAATTCTATGCAGTTTTCACTCATTCATTCTGGTCTCCCAGGGCCACATCAGAACCTTGAGCGGTCCAGTTTTGGCCCATGGACCACATGTTTGAGCCAGTTGTTTTCATGGAGCTGGTGGTTGTGGTCAGATGGTTTAGAGTGTCTGAGTAAATACTGGACTGGTCTGAAACTGGTTTTATTAACTCCCATATGAGGAGAACAAAAGATGAAAAGACTGATAGTGTCATTTCAACCAGTGTGATCCACAATTATATACACACACACACACACACACACACACACACACACACACACACACACACACACACACACACACACACACACACACACATATATACATATATATATATATATATATATATATATATATATATATATATATATATATATATATATATATATATATGTATATATGTGTGGATTCTGGAACACTTTCACTTTTCACATTGTGGTAAAAGGAGAATACATTGAAAACTCTTTTTTTGTTATGTTGTGCACAGAAAGACAGACAGACACAGACAGACAGACAGACACACACAGACAGACAGACACAGACAGACAGACAGACAGACAGACAGACAGACAGACAGACACAGACAGACAGACAGACAGACAGACAGACAGACAGACAGGCACAGACAGACACAGACAGACAGACAGACACAGACAGACACAGACAGACACAGACAGACGGCAGTGAAAACATACTCTCCTTGGTGGAGGTAATCAGCGGTGCTGCAGTGGGGGGGTGTAGTTACAGGGGGAGGTGTTCCTGCAGATTCAAAACCCCATAAAAGCACCAGCTTCTAGGTGGTGGTCTACAGAAGGAGCAGGGTCTAGGTGGTGGTCTACAGAAGGAGCAGGGTCTAGGTGGTGGTCTACAGAAGGATCA
This sequence comes from Siphamia tubifer, assembly GCA_020466265.1. NCBI lineage: Eukaryota > Metazoa > Chordata > Actinopteri > Kurtiformes > Apogonidae > Siphamia > Siphamia tubifer. The sequence continues at coordinate 47,792,854 of CM035799.1, read as the reverse complement.
GGGTCTAGGTGGTGGTCTACAGAAGGAGCAGGGTCTGGGTGGTGGTCTACAGAAGGAGCAGGGTCTAGGTGGTGGTCTACAGAAGGAGCAGGGTCTGGGTGGTGGTCTACAGAAGGAGCAGGGTCTGGGTGGTGGTCTACAGAAGGAGCAGGGTCTAGGTGGTGGTCTACAGAAGGAGCAGGGTCTGGGTGGTGGTCTACAGAAGGAGCAGGGTCTAGGTGGTGGTCTACAGAAGGAGCAGGGTCTGGGTGGTGGTCTACAGAAGGAGCAGGGTCTAGGTGGTGGTCTACAGAAGGAGCAGGGTCTGGGTGGTGGTCTACAGAAGGAGCAGGGTCTGGGTGGTGGTCTACAGAAGGAGCAGGGTCTAGGTGGTGGTCTACAGAAGGAGCAGGGTCTGGGTGGTGGTCTACAGAAGGAGCAGGGTCTGGGTGGTGGTCTACAGAAGGAGCAGGGTCTGGGTGGTGGTCTACAGAAGGAGCAGGGTCTGGGTGGTGGTCTACAGAAGGAGCAGGGTCTGGGTGGTGGTCTACAGAAGGAGGTGGAGGACGTGGGTGGAGCATCAGGACCAGGTGGGTGGGGTCTGCAGACTGAAGGTGGAGGAGCAGCAGAGTCCTGCTGAGGAGGAAAAGAGTCCGTCTGTGTGAAGGTGGAGGATGTTCAGCTCGGTCTCCAACAGTCTGGTAAGAAGTGAACTTTTTGTTACCGTCCTAGGACAGGGGACGGTCCTACTGAGCCACTGTCCCACATGTTTAGACGGTTCCTCTTCCACACACCTGACGGTCGTCAGTTTAACGACAGGCTGATCAGTTGAATCAGGTGTGTTGGAAGACAGGTACGTCTAAGACATGCAGGACAGTGGCTCTGTAGGACTGGAGTCCTCTGCCCTGGGACCTGGGGTCCACATATGTGTCTACATTATAATAACACATTTAGTTTGACAAGGACCTGGTGTCCACTGACCAGGACAGAATACTGGGACTACAGTTTTTGGATGAAAGGTGCTTTATAAATAATCAAATGTATTGTTATTCTTATGATGTGATTGTGACACATGTAATTCTTTAAAAGACAAAAATCTAAATGAAAATGACTTATTTAGTTTAATATGAACTAAATAAGTGAATCAAAAATATACACTTAAATGTAACATTTCAGATTAAAAGTGATGAGACAAGACAAACACAGATGGTAGGTTTTATTATTTTAACACATTTAATGATGTAAGAAAGAAAAATACAAATGAAAATCACACTCATTTAATTAAATATATGTTTTTTAATAAGTGAGTAAATAACATTCCATGTTAAAATACTGTAGGTTATGATATGAGTGTGACACATTTAATTCTTTGAAAGACAAAAATGCAAATTACATTAATTTAGTTGAATTTGTGTTTTAAAGAATTAAAAAATATATAAAAAAAATATATACAATTAAATTAACATTCCAGGTCAAAAGTGACTACTAAACTGTAATAAAGTAAAAAGGAAAACTGTTATTATTTTATTTTTACCATGGATGAAATAATACTGATTTAAACAAGAAAAATCATAAAGTACCTAAAATAAGTCCTTTAAAAGTGAGTTAGTGTTGAGACGATGTGTTTGATCAGTTTTATGGTTTTATGGAAATTATGAAAAAAATGGGCAAAAAAGTCACATTAGAGATTAAAGGAAATAAAAGTCATGATTATGTGATTAAAAAAACAGTACGTTTAAGATTAAGACATGCATAATTATGAGGAAAAGAGTCAAGATTCTGAGAGAAAAAGTTTACTAAATATAAAGTCACAGTTTCTCTCCTCCAGTGATTTTCCCTCTGAAAAGAATTATTTTTCATATGGTCACATCTGTTTAATTTGAAAAAGAAATGAGTCATTCTGAGAATGTAAAGAATATAAAGTACAAATATTTATATAAATATAAAGAATATAAAGTACATATATTTATATAAATGTAAAGAGTATAAAGTACATATATTTATATAAATGTAAAGAGTATAAAGTACATATATTTATATAAATGTAAAGAGTATAAAGTACAAATATTTATATAAATGTAAAGAGTATAAAGTACATATATTTATATAAATGTAAAGAGTATAAAGTACATATATTTATATAAATGTAAAGAGTATAAAGTACATATATTTATATAAATGTAAAGAGTATAAAGTACATATATTTATATAAATGTAAAGAGTATAAAGTACAAATATTTATATAAATGTAAAGAGTATAAAGTACATATAATTATATAAAAAGGTAGGTAGGTAAGTAAAAAAAATAAATACTGAAGTAAAGTACCTGAAAAATCTAGTTAATTACAGTCATGTAGTACTTTTACTGAGTTACTTTCCACCTCTGGGGTTAATAGAATTGAACTCAGCTGTGCTTCATCACCCGCACGTGCGCAGCTGATTACAATAAAGTCCAATCACCGTCAGCTGCGTCACGTGCCAGAAACAGCGCGTGAAGTTTAATGTGGACATGAACCTCCTCCCCCAAAAGCCCCAACCCAGGCCCGTGGAGTGACAGAGTGGATGGGGGGTTTATGAAGGACCCAGCTCCTGGTTCCGGTTGTCATGGGAGGATGTCGGAGGTCGTCCTGCAGCGCGCGCATCACTCACAGGAGCTATGTCCGATTTCCAGGAACCGGGATTAACAGAGCCACTCTTACTGGACCCGGTAGGTGTTCGGTTCAAAGGTTGAACTGGACCCGTTAGGGGTTCGGTTCAAAGGTTAAACTGGACCCGGTAGGTGTTCGGTTCAAAGGTTAAACTGGACCCGTTAGGGGTTCGGTTCAAAGGTTAAACTGGACCCGGTGTTGGGTTCAAAGGTTAAACTGGAGGAGCAGGACATAGGAAAGAGGACAAGGCCGCACGCGCGCAGGCCGGTACCGGATCGCGTGCAGGTTACACCGGAATGCAGTTATTGCTTTTTGTACGCGCGTGCGTGTGTGTAACTGTTCCGGTTCCGTCCCCACAGGGTTCTTCTGGACCAGATGACTTCTTCGAGGAGGACTCGTACTCGCCCTCGTCTCTGTCTTCGTCCTCCTCTGTCCCCCCCGGGGCCGCGCACCAGGGCCGGAGCGTGTGCACGTCCTGCGGTTTGGAGATAGTGGACCGGTACCTACTGAAGGTCAGAATAATGGGTTTTGGAGTTTTTATATAGTATTTCTATGAAGTGAGTAAATATTAATAGAGTCTGTTAAAAATGATTCACCTTTAACTGCTGAGTTTTACTGTTTAAAAAAAAATGAAATGAACAATAAAAATGAACAGAAACGGTCAATAACAATGAGTCCAAACCGGTACCTGCTGAAGGTCAGAATAATGGGGTTTTGGTTTTTATATTTACATGAAGTGAGGAAGGATTAATAATTAACCCATTAACTGTTAAGAGTTTTACAGTTTAAAAACAGGATAAAATAAAAACGAAGCAAAACAGTCACTCGTGTATACAAATGAATAATAGAATAATAAACAATTAACAAAACTAATACTTATTTACAAAATAATGATTATTAATCAAAGTTGAAATACTTAAAATCTCTTCAATTATTTTTATTTTCAGTCTTTAATTGTCATCATTTATTTAAGAAGAAAATGGTCAAAGTTTTGTGAGTGCAATTTAACATCCCCGCGCCCCGTGGAGCGTCGTCGGGGCATTTGGGGAGCGTCATGCGTGCTTTTTCGCAGCGTCATCGGGGCATTTGCGGAGTGTCGTGGGTGGTTTTTCGCAGTGTCGGTGTGTTTGCAAGGCCTCCTCTGTGCTTTTTTGGAGCCTCGTCGGTGCTTTGTCAGGGCGTCGTCGGTGCTTTGTCAGGGCGTCGTCGGTGCTTTTTCGGAGCCTCGTCGGTGCTTTTTCGGAGCCTCGTCGGTGCTTTTTTGGGGCATCGTCGGTGCTTTTTCGGGGCGTTTGTGGGGCATCGTCAGGGCATCTGCGGGGCGTTTGCGGGGCATCTGCGGGGCATCTTCGGGGCGTTGTCAGGGCCTCTGCGGGGCGTTGTCCGGGCTTTTTGGGAGCGTCGTTGAGGCGTTAGAGGGGCGTCGTTGGGGCGTCATTGGGGGAGTTTGTGGGACGCTGTGGAGCGTCGTTGGTGCTTTTTCAGGGCATTGTTGGGGCATCGTCGGGGCGTTTGCGAGGCATCGTCAGGGCATCTGCCGGGCGTCATCTGTGCTTTTTTGGGGCGTCATCGGTGCTTTTTCGGGGCATCGTCGGGGCGTTTGCGGGGCGTTTGCGGGGCGTTTGCGGGTCATCGTCAGGGCATCTGTGGGGCATCGTCTGTGCTTTTTCTGGGCATGTGCGGAGCGTCGTCGGGGCATTTGTGGAACACCGTGGAGTGTCGTTCGAGACCTTGGATGCCATGGAGTATCGTCAGGAAGTTTGTGTACGCCCTCTGGCGTCAGGACTTTTTGACTCTCATTTCGTCCTCAGGTGAACGACCTCTGCTGGCATGTCCGCTGTCTGTCCTGCAGCGTGTGTAACACGTCTCTGGGACGACACGTCAGCTGTTACATCAAAGACAAACAGGTTTTCTGCAAACTGGACTATTTCAGGTAACCTAGTAATATGTCTGTTCACACATGGAATTTCTGAACTCATCTATTGTTTATTATTTCATTGTGTGTGTCGTCCATCTTTCAGTGTATTTTCTTTAATTTACTGATGGAAAAAATAGAGCTCATAGTAAATAATTCAATAGCAGGAGCTCCCCAGGTTTATTTTTCTGTACGTTTACATGATGTTTTTAATTCGGATTCCATGGAGGTGGTTGTATTCCGCTCTAGTTAATTGGTCTTTCAGAGCTGGACGTACAGAGGGTTCTGATTGGACAGAACGGTTAATGCTTAATGTCTGGATGTCCACTTCCTGTTTTACATTGGCTTCAACTATAAACATGTTAGACCATATACATGTGATGTTAGGGTTAGGGTTAGCGTAACCATTCGCCTAATGCTAACTCTAACCCTATCAACATGTTGGACCAGATAATACATGTGATGTTGTGTGTGTCATCAACCACAAATATGTGCAACATCAACAATGCAAAATATGTGCGTGAATGTGGATCATCAACAAGTATGTGCCAAAAATGACCAGAAATATGTACAAAATCAACTGCATATACATGTGCTGGTGACCAGACGAGGAGCATGTGTTTCGATGTCGGAGGAATTGGTATGTTTTTACCAGTGTTGGTCTGTTAGTTAGCAAGATAACTCAGAAACTTATGGATGCATTTTGATGATATTTTCAGAGTAGGTTGGTAATGGGGAGATCTGGAAATATTAGGTTTTGGTGGTTATCGGCGGGGGGGGGGGGGGGGGTCTACCTTAGTGGAGGTCTGCACTCTCTTCTAGTTCTGGATCAAACAGGAGTAAAAACTCTCAACAGGACTGAAGAACTGTAGTAAAACTGTTGCGTGAACTGGAATAAAAACTGTTGCGTTGATAAACAGGCCCAATGATAAGAAATGCGACAAATCAGGTCACATGTTAGTGAGGGGCGGGGTTTGTTGTGTTTGGCACCAGTTGTTAACATTTTCCAACCAAAACTATTGATTTAATTAGTACCAATTAGGGTTTATAGAAAACCAGGTTAATCTTTAAACAGGAATAAAGTGTGGTGTGAACTGGTCATTTCCCATGATCCTCCAGGAGGTATGGGACTCGCTGCGCTCGCTGCGGCAGGAACATCCACTCCAGTGACTGGGTCCGGCGGGCGCGGGGCAGCACCTTCCATCTGGCCTGTTTCTGCTGCACCTCCTGTAAACGACAACTGTCCACTGGAGAAGAGTGTGGCCTGGTGGAGAACAGGGTGTTCTGCAGAGCACACTACCAAGTCATGATGGAGAACCTGAAAAGAGCCAAGGAGAACGGTGAGGGAACGAAAAGATCAACTACCGCTCAACAAGACATGCAATCTACTTTAACTAGTTCAATAGGTCACATTTAAAACTAGAAAAGCACTCAGAGTGCAAACCTCCACCAAGGCAGCCCCCCCCCCCAAATGAAGAGAGGTCCACCAAGGTCATGTTTTTGCTGGAGTCTGTCTGTCTGTCTGTTAAGATGACTCAAAAAGTTATGGACAGATCTTGGTGAAATTTCACATTGTGGTAGGTGGAGAATACATTTCAATGTGAACCAGGATCTCTTCCGGATCACCACATTGGTCCATAACTTTTTGAGTTATCTTGCTCACTGACAGACAGACAAACTGGCAAAAACATAACCTCCTTGGGAGGTAATAAAAATAAAACATTAACTGACCCAAATGGGCACTAGAGATCAGGGTTGTGTCATATATGGTATCAGTTGTTATTGCACAGACATGAGCTGTGGTGGAAACTCTAATGAAAGTGCACTGCTAACAATAATGCTAACTGTAGCATTAGCTTACCTTATAGCTAAATAATGACCTCTGTCACATTGTGAAAAATTGCCAAAGTACTTTAAAATAAACACATTTTCATTATGAAATACTGAATGCTAATGCTAAGCTCAATGGGGTTTTGAACCCCCAACCAAAGCTGGATGGCAGTTCTCGCCCCCAGCGGCTCTAGCCAATCACATCACTTGCGGTATATTTTAGTATTTTTCCTGAGGACGCGACAGTTGTCCTGTCATCTGTCCCTTCATACACTTATTTGTCTGTAACCTGTGTAATGTTGTGAACTGTGTATAACTGTAAATACTGAGATTGTTAGCCTGGCTCATTAGCATTAGCAGGCAGCTATGCTAGGAGGTTTAGCATAGGAATCGGACAGCTTTTATATTTGGGTAAGATGGGTATTTTTAAAAACATGTGTGTAGGACGAGACAATTATTTAATCTGACTCCATTTAAACAGTTAATTCTTTTCTATATGGGTTTGTTTCTTCCTCATTAGGGTCATTTATGGACGAGATTTGTTCTGTTTAATGTCTGTTAGGGTTTGTTTTTCCACACAGTATTTTATTATAAATGTTTAAAATAATGTGTTCTAAAGTGCTCATTTGTGTGTGTGTGTGTGTGTGTGTGTGTGTGTGTGTGTTATTGAACAGAACAACTGAAAACTGAAGAGGACCTGTTAGAAAAAGATGGTTCCAGCTCCAGCTTGACGCCCAGACCTGCTAAGAGAGCGAGGACCAGCTTCACTGTGGACCAGTTACAGGTACACACCCTGAGGAAAAACTGCAGAAAAATATATTTACTATCAACAACTGACCTGTTCTTCTAATCCATTTATATTTGGTTTTGAATTTTTTCACAGAGATCATACACGGTAGTGTTGCGCGGGCTACCCACTGGCCAGCGCATATCCGCGGGTGACCCGCTGGGTCGGGCGGGCTGGGTCGCAGTATTAATACATATTGTGGATGCGGGTGGGGCGGGTCAGGGACGATCAATACCCGCTGAGGTGTGTGTGTGTGTGTGTGTGTGTGTGTGTGTGTGTGTGTGTGTGTGTGTGCTCGGCTCGTGCATGTGCAAGCCCGTTACTTCCTGTTTTGAATGCTTTTTTATCCCAACTTTTTGTTATTTGTTATTAGCGCCAAATCTCCCTGAACACTCAGAGATAAGAGTGAAAATGTGGGACTTGATCAGGGAGAAGATTAAAACAGGCGATGCGAAGGTTGTACGGAAACGTTGTATGTGTTGGCTTTATAGAGTGATGATGTGGGTGGAGTCTATTTTATGTGCTGGAGTGCATATTGAGACGTTAGAAAGGAGGCAAAAATGATGCTTCATGACTTTTAACATTAGAAGCACAAGGTAAAGATGCTGCGAATGTACGATGTGAGTTTAGAGCCAAATTTAAGCTTGCGGGTTGATAGCGGGCGGGTTGGGTTTATCCATACGTGACATCATGCGGGTTGGGCGGGGCGGGCCGATCCACGTCTTGGGTTTGGGCGGGGCGGATTTCTATAAAACCCCCTAACTGCGCATCACTAATACACGGTGTATGTTTCATAAACACTGAAAAACATCACATTAAGCTTTAGATACATAATACACTGTGTCCAAAAATAAGTCATACATGCACTATTTAACACCTTTTGGTTTAGGATTCCAGCAGACTGGGAATGTATGTAATCAAATGGAGTAAAATGTAGTAAAAATACACTATAAAATAGGGGTTTTAAACATGTGTCCTGGGGGCCAAATGTGGTCCCTGGGATGAATAGTTCAAAGGTGAATAATTCCACAGTCAGGTTCTGCATACAGACCATAATGTTATCTATAGTCAAATAAAAATAATAAATCCATATTTTATTTTAGGTTTGTGAACAATTTCTGCTTCTGTTACTAAGAGTTTAGTGTCTTTATAAATCTGATCTGTAATAAAACACATAAACTAATGATAAGTTCAGGCAGAATATTGTTACAATTACTTATTTTTCTCAATAAATGTTTTAAATGTTCAGGATATTCACCTCTTTTCTGTTTGGATAGTTTCTAAAAGTATTTTCACAATTTAATGGGGGAGGGTTTGTACTTTAAAAAAGAGACAAATTCACAGTTGTCATTATTTATGGATTAATAAACGGTTATTTTACTGGTTTGGTCCAGTGGAGATCAGACTGAATGTGGCTCCTTAAAGAAAATAAGTCTGAGAGACCTGGGTTAATCCTAACAACATGTCAATAATTTGTGTAAAATACAATTCTCCATCTTTTCGTGGCCATCAGATATGTTGCTATGGAAACGGTCATCTTCTACCATGGGGATTCATTAGTAAAACCCATGGATTTCGATTGTATGCGCTTGTTTTGTAATGTATTTAAAAAAAACAAAAACAAATCCAAAGTAAATAAATAAATAATGATTCCATCAGACTGACACTAACAGTCCAGATCCTTCCATAGGTAAATGCTGCACTGGTTAATAATGTTTATTTAATCTAACTGATGCAGGCAGTGTCCTCTCATGTCTGTAATGTTTAACAGGTTGGACACCACATGGAACATCATACTAACAGTAACCTCCAAAAAGTCCATACTCTAATTTTGGATGATGAGTTGATGAACGGTGTGATCATCATCATCATTATCATCATCATCATCGTAAACCAGTATTCAGAGAATGCCTAATCCCGCCTCGTGCTTAAAACTTCTGAGTCGAATATAATTTTTTGGCTTAAGTTGTGATTTTGACCCTTACCTTTGACCTTTTGCAATATTGATAATTTCGTCATGCGTATATAGCAGTGATGTGCAGGTCCATCTATAAACAACCAACAAACTGTTTTTTTTTAATTAACCTGACCCACTTCTGGACCCACATTTTTAGAAAGTAGTCAATGGTCTTTATGAACATCAATGACCTTTGACCTTAAATTCCTGAATATCACATGACCTTACTCGCATACCTGCATTTATTTCTGTGTTAAGATCAGATGTCATTGGGGTTGACAACCTGTAACGCCCAAAGACACATTTGAACATGGTTTCCATGGAAACAAAAACACTGGAAGCCGCTCATCATCTTTAGAATCTCAGCCAATGTGTCCCAAACCTTCATGTTTTTGTTTGGATGTTTCTGGAGCTTCCACTCTCCCAACTTTATTTTCTGTCTTGCTCCCTCCATACCGTAGGATACTGACCACGATGTGCGACACCTTCACCAACATTCAAAGTGTATGTATTACTGTGTTTTCCACACTATAAAGGCGCACTGTCACTGGTTTATTTTTAGGGTTTTTTTCATAAAGGAGCATTAAATGAAGTCCAGGTTGTGACATAAATTAAAATTATAAGATTTAAAAAGTTTAAATTCCCAGTCACGAAGCACAAGCAGAATAAATCCATATATAAGACGCACTGAGGTTTTTGGAGGAAATGAAAATATTTTCAGTCTCACCTCATAGTCTGGAAAATCCGTTAATAATAGAAACCTGTACCTAACATTTAAATTACAATGATTTAACAGGTTATTTTAATGTTTATCTCAAACAATAAATGACCCGACCGACCACAACCACAATGTCATGAAAAATATTTTTCAATGACCTGAAGTCAGAAGGTAACAGCTGACGTCAGGTCAGCCAACACATCACTGGTGTGTGTGTGTGTGTGTGTGTGTGTGTGTGTGTGTATGAAAATAAGACAAACCTTTGTTTCTGGCCTCACAGGTGATGCAGAGCCAGTTTTCCAAAGATAACAACCCTGACGCTCAGACTCTGCAGAAGCTGGCGGAGAGAACTGGACTGAGCCGCAGAGTCATCCAGGTACGACTGAACACTAGCCTCGTGTTACTGGACTGACGCCAGGTACGACTGAACACTAGCCTCGTGTTACTGGACTGACGCCAGGTACGACTGAACACGAGCCTCGTGTTACTGGACTGACGCCAGGTACGACTGCTGAACACGAGCCTCGTGTTACCGGACTGACGCCAGGTACGACTGCTGAACACGAGCCTCGTGTTACCGGACTGACGCCAGGTACGACTGCTGAACACGAGCCTCGTGTTACCGGACTGACGCCAGGTACGACTGCTGAACACGAGCCTCGTGTTACCGGACTGTGTTACTGCACTGAAGTACACATGCTGTTTTGTTTTTCTGGCAACTTTTCACTACTCATATTTTTATATAAATATCTGCACTTTATACGTATAAGGTCAGGGTTAGGGTGTCTGTTCAGGGGGTTAAAGTTCATTGGTCTGTCAGGTTTGGTTTCAGAACTGTCGAGCTCGTCAGAAGAAACACATCAGTCCACATCAGACGACCTCCTCCATGTTGACCTCACTGACCCCAGGTCAGTTGACCTCACTGACCCCAGGTCAGCTGACCCCACCGCTGATGAGTGACCTGCAGTACACCACGTACATCACTCCTGATGCTCCTCTGCTCCCCACGCTCACCTACATGGACGGTAAGACCATTCAGGTCCTTAAATGCACCTCAATTCTACCGACTTTACATCAGGTCCTTAAATGAGCTGCATTTGAACGAAATGACTCTAACGCTTTCCATCAGCTGATGGTGGATGTTTAATAACTGTTGAATCCACTAAACCAAAAATCACAATAATTTTAACCCTTTTTGCTTCATGTAGAACTACACTGAAAAACAGTAAAATGCCGTAAAAAATACAGTAAAATGCAGGAAAAAATGAAAAATTAGTAGAATGCAGTCAAAATACAGTAAAGCTAGCGTACGAGGCAGCGAAGCTAGCGTACGAGGCAGCGAAGCTAGCGTACGAGGCAGCGAAGCTAGCGTACGAGGCAGCGAAGCTAAGAGTACGAGGCAGCGAAGCTAAGAGTACGAGGCAGCGAAGCTAAGAGTACGAGGCAGCGAAGCTAAGAGTACAAGGCAGTAAAACTAGAGTACAATATAATAAAATGCAGTAACAACACACTATAAAACAGGTGTCTCAAACACACGTCCGCCAAAGGTTCCAATGCAGCCACTGGGATGAATAGTTCAAAGGTGAATAATTTCACAGTCGAGGCTGTGGAAGTCATTTTAGTTCAGGTTCGACATACAGACCAGAATATTATCTACAGTCAAATAAAATAATAAATCCATATGTTCTTAGTTTGTGAAAAATGTACGTTATGCTGATACATTTCCGATTTAAAAACTTCAAATTTTTAATCTTTGTTTTTAGTTTAAAATATTAAATTGGGAAAATAGAAAAATGTAGGAACTATCCTGTAACAATAAAATGTGAATAAGTTCAACAAATGTGAACAACCTCAAATGAAAAATGAAGTACAATTTGAACCGTGGACGGGACGGCCTAGAACACTTATTATTATTATTATTATTATTATTATTATTATTATTATTATTATTATTATTATTTTTTTTTTTTTTTTTTTTTTTTTATTATTATTATTATAATACACAAAAATAAACTGTCCATTTTCTGCATAAATGACGCCTAAATGTGAAACATAGCAGAATGTATTTGAGCAGTTACTGTTTTTCACTTTCACACTGAATATTTAATTTTTCTGCAGCGGTTCAAACTTCAGACCCACTCCTCCTGCAGCCGATCATCTCTCATTCGCTGACACAACTGCCCATCAGCCACGCATGAGCTGCAAACACCAACAGGAAGTGGCCCCGACCTCCAACTCTCATTGTTTCTACAAACACCTGGATGAACGTGGATGAACGTTTTGGTTTTGTCGTACAGATGAACTTTAGTGGATGACTAACTTTCTGCACACGCTCATATGTGGGATTTTGTTGATGATAGAAAATATGTGAAGATGCAGCTTTGGTTTGTGTTTATGGATTTATTTAATTTATTTTGGAAAATGTAATGAAATGAAGCACTTTGTTGGAAAATGATGGAAGAAAAAAACAAAAACTAAGTTTGATTTTTTCAGGCTTTTATTTAAGAATGTGCTCGAGAATATTGAGCAAAAAAACTGAAGTCAGATTTTCTGTCAAATGAATCAGCTGTTAAAGATACTGTTGTAATATGGAAAACTGTCCTCAACATGTTTAGATCAACATTCCATGAGATGCCTTGAGTTTGTGTGAAGTACAGAGACGACCATGGAAGCAGTGCACTATGGGAACAGGTGGTTTTTCACTTTAAACTGGGAAATAAAACTTTTGGCTACACCACCGCTCTGTCTGTTCAGTTTGGGGAAAATGGAAACGATTTGGTCCAGTGTTAGTCATAGTCAAACTAGGCAGCCGCCTAGAGCACCAGATGTCTTGGTGGCGCTAAATTGCACAGAATTAGAATATTAAGATAGTGTATTTTACAGACTGTAAGGTGAACTGAGAAACTCAACAAACTACAGTGAGCCTGAATATGGATTAATACTGGTTGTGCTGAGTGACTGGGCATCATGTGACTTTTTATCTGATACTTTTGACTTTTTATCTCAGAGTTTTGACTTGTAAAGTTTGATTTATTTTGTTCCAACTCAACAATGTTTAGTTATTGTTAGTGTTTATCTTCACTTAATGCTCCTTATAATCCAGCTCACCTTATAATGTGAAAATACAGTAAATAAATCATTAAAGTTAACATTGACACTGATTATTCATGGACACTCAGTACGTACTCCATCACATGTAGGACACTATGTTTACACATGATCATTTACAATTACACTAAAAGGAAAGAGGGGTGTTGGCCTAGTTGCTGGCCTAGTGTTGGCCCAGTGTTGGCCCAGTGCTGGCCTAGTGTTGGCCTAGTGTTGGCCCAGTGCTGGCCTAGTGTTGGCCCAGTGTTGGCCTAGTGTTGGCCCAGTGCTGGCCTAGTATTGGCCCAGCGCTGGCCTAGTGTTGGCCTAGTGTTGGCCCAGTGTTGGCCTAGTGTTGGCCCAGTGCTGGCCTAGTATTGGCCCAGCGCTGGCCTAGTGTTGGCCTAGTGTTGGTCCAGTGTTGGCCTAGTGTTGGCCCAGTGCTGGCCTAGTATTGGCCCAGCGCTGGCCTAGTGCTGGCCTAGTGTTGGTCCAGTGCTGGCCTAGTGTTGGCCTAGTGTTGGCCCAGTGCTGGCCTAGTATTAGCCCAGCGCTGGCCCAGTGCTGGCCTAGTGCTGGCCTAGTGTTGGTCCAGTGCTGGCCTAGTGTTGGCCTAGTGTTGGCCCAGTGCTGGCCTAGTATTAGCCCAGCGCTGGCCCAGCGCTGGCCTAGTGCTGGCCTAGTGTTGGTCCAGTGCTGGCCTAGTGTTGGCCTAGTGTTGGCCCAGTGCTGGCCTAGTATTAGCCCAGCGCTGGCCCAGTGCTGGCCTAGTATTGGCCCAGTGCTGGCCTAGTGTTGGCCTAGTGTTAGCCCAGTGCTGGCCTAGTGTTGGCCCATGTTTGGCCTAGTGTTGGCCCATGTTTGGCCTAGGGCACCACATTGACCAGAACCCACGCTGCATACAGAGCATATCATAGCAATAAATATGGTTTACGTCAAACTTTTATTTTTCCTATATATGGGACTTATGGGGACACCCCTGGTTATTTTCGCCATCTGCTATTATTATCATAGCTGTTCTCAAATGTTAAACGACAAAAGTCAGTCCTCTAAACCAAATGACCAGTTGTCAAAACACATGTCACATGAAGACACAAAACCCAATCCTCTGTTCTCATAAATGTCATAAAACCCTTTTTTTTTGGTTAAAACACAAGTTGCAAAACAACTCTGCTCATATTGTCAAATGAAGGCTCAGGTGATGCAAGATGTTTGTGACAGTCTGAAATATCTGAACACAATGAGCACACCTGGCCTCATTCACACACGCTAAAGCTGTGACCACATGGATAAAAGAGAGGTCAGAGGTCACTGAAGATTACAAACACCATGGATGAAGGCAGACAGGAGGAGGAAGAGGAGCGGGCCAATGAGGAAGAGGAGCGGGCGGGCCAACGAGGAAGAGGAGCGGGCCTACGAGGAAGAGGAGCGGACCTACGAGGAAGAGGAGCGGGCAATGAGGAAGAGGAGCGGGCAATGAGGAAGAGGAGCGGGCCAACGAGGAAGAGGAGCGGACCTACGAGGAAGAGGAGCGGGCCAACGAGGAAGAGGAGCGGGCCAACGAGGAAGAGGAGCGGACCTACGAGGAAGAGGAGCGGGCCAACGAGGAAGAGGAGCGGGCCAACGAGGAAGAGGAGCGGGGTAACGAGGAAGAGGAGCGGGGCAACAAGGAAGAGGAGCGGGCCAACGAGGAAGAGGAGCGGGCAACGACTTCCTTTACTGTACAGGTTTTCAGTATCTGTACTTTAATTGACTCCCAGGTCTACATCCATTTAACTAAAGACATTCTGATATTGTTCTATAGCGCCCCCTAGAAATGTACTTTTATTAAAATGGCTGCAGCTTGAACATACAAACACGGATTTGGCTGAAATTTCACTCAGACATCTATATCTCAGTCCTACACCAGTTTATCAATAGAAATCGTGATTTTGTTCTATAGCGCCCCCTGCAAAATCACCTTTAATAAAATGGCATTAGGTCGGACATACAAACACTAATTTGGCTCATATTAGATTCAGTTGTCAGTTTCACAGTTCTACACCCATTCAACACACGTTTCAAAAAGGTCACTCTATAGTGACCCCTACATATTTATACATCCCGCCCACGGTATGACGTCATCTCGGCGTCGCAAGTCGCACAGGGAGGCGATATTACATACTTTTTACTTTATAATCTCCTAATTTTGACTTTTTCCCTCTTGATTTAGATTTTTTCATCTCATAATTATATGTTGTTGTTTTTTTAATCTCCTATTTATGACGCCCCCCTAAATGTTCTTTTCCATACAAACTAAACCTAGTACAATGACCCAATAAAACACATCATCTACACACTAACTCACTTTTAAAGCCTTTCTTCTTGGTCTTCCTGATTAAATAAGTATTATGTCATTCATGGCGAAAACAAAAAAAGTTGTACTTTTTACTTTTACTTCAGTAAAGGAGTTGAATCAGTACTTCTACATTTATGAAGTATTTTTTCACAGCAGTCGCTGGACAGAACGTGAGTACTTTGGCCACCTCTGATCATATCAAATTAAAATCAAATGACTCTGTTTTGCGTGAGAACAATATAACAGCGCCATCTACTGGATACTAGTTGTATATACTGTTCAAAGCGTGTGTGGGGGTTGAAAAAAAAATGTGAAAGCTGCATTCATTTATTTTCCTAGATACCAGTCGTGGTCTCCTTCATATATATATATATATATATATATATATATATATATATATATATATATATAGTTTCCGAATAATAATAATTAAAAAACAAATATCTTCGTAATATGATGACGTAATTCCAGTCTTTTAATTTGAAGCCGCTCTCCCTGGAAGTGGTGCCTGGCCTTTAGACTGCGCATGCGCATATTAGCAAGGAAGACAGGCAGCAGTGTTCATCGTCGGTGTTAAACTGTAAACATTAGCGCTCGGGTGACTTCTTCCCAACGTTGGAATGGAAATATAAGGTAAATTAAATCTTAAACGGGGGTTTATTGTCATTTCATAGTTTTTACTGCATTTTTATTTCATTATTGTTTGTAAAGTTGACCACAGCGGGACAGTTTGTGACATCCAGTCCAGTGCAGCTACATGACAAGCGGCTACATTAGTCTGAAAACGGCTAACCTACTATTATTAAGGGATTTTTGTGTCTTTAATACATACTTTGTTCTCCTTAGTGCTGTGGTGTTACTTTAATTGTTTAATTTTATTGTATTGTTAGTGTATTTGGAATGGAATCAACTCCTGTGAGCTAGCCCCAACCGTTTTCAAGTGCCCCGGTAATAAAGCTAGCATAAACCGTGTATTTATTTTTATTTTCAGAGAATAAACTGTCACCTTACGCATATACAAGTTTATTTAAGTTGGTAGATATTTGTCTCAAGTGACATTAAACATCAGGGGAGCCAATACTGTACACTGGATTTTTTTTCTTTGCTAACTATTTAGCTCACCAGCTAAGTCTATGTAGTTAAAATGCTAATAACAAACTGCTGTGCCAGTTGTTAGTCAGAGGAAACAAGAAGCTGCTGAGGATAATCAATATCACAGGTTCGTTGTAGGCTGGGAATGTAGTTCTATACAGAGGTGGTCAAAGTACTCACATTCTGTACTTAAGTAGAAGTACAGCTATTTGTGTGGAAGAAATACTCTGGTAAAAGTAGAAGTACTGATTCAACTGCTTTGCTGAAGTAAAAGTACAACTTCTGAACTGTAATGAAGTAAAAAGTAAGCAGATTTATTTCTTTGTATGGATGAAATTATATTTATTTAAGCAGGAAAAAGCAGACAAATGTCAAAAATAAAGGCTTTAAAAATGATTTACTGTGTAGATAATGTGTTTTATTGGGTCATGGTACTGAGTTTAGTGGGTATGGACAGGGCATTTAGGTAAAATTAAAAAGTTATAAATAGGAGATTTAAAAAAAAAAAGCATAATTTTGAGATTAAAAAACATTTAAATCGTGAGATAAAATGTCAGAATTTTGAGGAAAAAAGAAATGGATAAAGAGATAAAAAGCAAAAATTATGATATGGTCAGTCACAATTAATGAAAGTAATAAAGTAAATATATTTATATAAATGTCAACAGTATAAAGTACTGATATTTATATAAAAATGTAGGGAGTAAAACTTAAAAGTTGAAAAAATATATACTCAAGTACAGTTTTTAGGTATCTGTACTTAAGTACAGTATATAAAGTACTTGTACTTACAGTAGTTACTTGCACCTCTGGTTATCTACAGTTGGTGTTGATATATAAATTAGTCTGCTCTGTTTCCATACTGCATCATTAACCCATAAAGAAACTACTACTAACAGCTACTGTTCTGTCACTTTCCCTCTACTTAAGCTTTATTACCTGATTAAACACCTTTTTTTCTAAGAATATCTAATGTATTTTCCACTTTTTCAGTGTCAAGCCTCTATTTTTTTCCCCGCGTTTAACTAACTGATCATATAGATCAGACATGTTTAAACTATTCCACAAATGGCCGGTGTGGCTGCAGATTTTTGTTCCAACAGCAGAACACCCGACTGAACTGAATTAATCAGCTGATCTCAGTCTTCAGAGATTTGATTGGTCAAACTGACCAATCGAACTAACCAACCAACTCTTGGGCTTTTAATTTGGAAATCACAATAACCACAGCCAACGCAGTATTTAATTTAACTATCCAGGAGGAACAGGCTGAAACAGCTGATTTGAGCTACAATGTTGAACAGATTTAACAACAATAGTCACATGAACATATGCCAGGTTTTTATTTAAAAAATTAACATGTTCAGAGTGGAGGCGTGTGCAGCCTGTTCACTATTTATCCAGCTGATGAAAACAAACGCTGCTCCGGCACAGAGGTTGCGGTCACAGAGGTTCACACTCGCCAACTTTACCAGACTGGGGTATTTTTTTTGGTTGTTCATCTTTCTTGTGTTTGCAGCGTTTTGTTGATGTGGTGAGTTTACTCCTGTTGACCAACGTACGATGACAGTTAATACGACAGTCTGTCCAAGTCAAACGCAATACAAGTAATGATGTATTCTATATTCAGACTTGTCACGAATATTCAAAATCCATTCCCTAATATTTACCTCCACAGAGGACGGTATGTTTGACCTCATGTTTGTTTGTTTGTTTGTCAGTAAGATAACTCAAAACGTTATGGATGGATTTTGATTAAACTTTGAGAGATGATTGTCAGTTATTGTGACTATTTAGTTTGAGTTAATGCATATGGTAAAAATCTTAAAAATAAACCATTAATGGACAGAGTTTATAGAGCAGAAAATACAGTATTTCTAAGCATATTTGTGTGGCTAAAGTTGTGGTTCAGTAAAATGTTGTGTTTGGTTGTTTGTGTAGGTTGGCCTCCAGGTGTGGAACCTAACGTTGTTCTTCAGTGCATGGACGCAAAGCCAATGCGCAGGTGAGGTGTGGCGCAGATCTGTTCATACAACGACTGGATCTAATATCACACACACACACACACACACACGGACGGACGGACAAAAACAGGGTGTAATGTTGTGGCTTTTGGAACAATAACACATGACTTCAGCTGTGTGACACCCTAAGGTGGGTACACAGAGCTGGTAAAAGTACACACATTCTACAGCTCCACAATATGTTTGAGAATCCACTGCACGATCTACGGTATTTTCCAGACTATAAGGGGGACTAAAAACCACAGTGTGCCTTATATTTGGATTAATTCTAGTTGTGCTTAGTGACTGAGAATTTTGCCTTTTTATGTCATGATTTTGGCTTTACTTGATGATATGAAAAACCTTAAAAATAAACCATTCATTGACAGTGCGCCTTATAGTGTGGAAAATATGGTACTTGTGAGAAAAATGAGCAACGAAAAAGAGAAAGTCACCCCAAACCAAAGCTCGGTGTCAGACAGAAAAGCAACATTAGTTATGTGGAATTGTTTCCTTCTATTTATTTATTTAATTGTATTTGTACTCGTCATCTCCCGTTTCGTCCGGGTCGTGGGGGCAGCAGCCTCAGTAAAGAAGCCCAGACTTCCCTCACCCCATCTCCTCCAGGGGAATCTCGAGGCATTCCGAGGCCAGACGCTGAGGCCCCTCCCCTGACGGACATGCCCGGAACACCTCCCCAGGGAGGCATCCAGGAGGCGTCCTCACAAGGTGCCTGAGCCACCTCACCTGGCTGCTCTCCCTTAAATGCATTTGGATTTTTCAAATTTATGTTTTAATTAATATTTATTTTATTATATATATATATATATATATATATATATATATATATATATATATATATATACACCGTAATTTCCGGACTATAGAGCGCACCTGGTTATTAGCCGCACCCACCTCATTCTAAGAGGAAAACGGATTTTGTACATACACAAGCCGCACCTGTATATAAGGCGCATGTGCCCACATTAAAACATGTAACACAAACACAAAATTAACCCAAACCCGACTTCAAGTCCCGCGAATGAAACTAAGGCCCCGTCCCATTTGTCCCCCTTAAAACTTCCACTCGGTTTTAAGTGCCCCTAAAAAGTAAATTCCACTCATCAAGGGGAAATAATTCCCCCTGAAAATGGGACACCACTCGCCAAGTGAACGTAACAAACGTGCTGACGTCACACGCTGACAAGTCTACCCCGCCAAATATGAAACCACCCCTCCACGAGACTGACAGCAGCTGACTACTATTTACACGGAGGACAAATGGCGGTCCCAGCTGTGTTACCTGTTGTGTTGGTTCTGTTTATTTACCTTCGGGATGCGCAGAGAAGAAATGCGGCAAAACAGAAGACGCATTCGCTGTCTACTTTGCCTTTCAGTCTTGTCTCAGGTATGTTGATTTATTTAAATATTTGGATGTATTTTTTTCTTCAATAGTTGGCGATTTATAACATTAATGTTAGCATTACCGCTAGCTTGACAAGGTAACATGGGTAATTTCATCTTCCACTCAAAACGAAGCCCGCAACCAACCTCACTACATTTTGAGGGTTGATTTTAAGGGCAAAATCGCACTCCCACTTGCTCCCCTAGGTAATGGGACACCCTACCCCTACACATGAACGCGCAAAATCTAGGGTTAGGGGAAATTTTAGGGTTAGGAGGAGAAATGGGACAGGGCCTAAATGTCCTTCATTAAAGTCCACAGTCCAAAAATCACAGTCGGCAAAATGAAGGGAAAATGATACTTAAGGTTTGATGCAGACCTGCAGAGTCCCGGTCCCGTTGAAAGTAATCCAAGGAAAAAAAAGTGTATATTTCCAAAGGTAAGGGAGGGAAAAATATATATCCACTATTGTCCGCCGCGTCCACAAACAGGTGGCTGGTCGCCGCCTCGCCTCATCTATCGCAGAGTCAGTGATAACTTTAATCTTTGGCAGAGAGTTCAGGTCAAACTCCTCCGTGCCAACGTGCAAAAATAATCCACAGGGTCTGGTCGAGCCTCTGTCTTCTCTCACACACCGCCGCGGGTTTTTCTTTAAGCAACTTTTTACCCCCTCTTCAATTCAATTCAATTTTATTTATAAAGCCCTAAATCACAACAAAGTCGTCTCAAAGGGCTTTACAAAAACACAATCAACTACAGAAATACATGAAACAGTCCCAGGCATCCCCTGTCCTTAGACCCTCCTTCTGTCCTTAGACCCTCCCCCTGTCCTTAGACCCTCCCCCTGTCCTTAGACCCTCCTTCTCAGCAGAAAAAACTTCCAAACCCAGTGGGAAAAAGAAGAAATCTTGAGGAGAACCACATTGAAGGACAGATCCACTCCCATGGACGGACACGCTATAGATGAACGTCCATATATAGATGCAAGAAGGGGGGCTGGTCCAGACAGGCAGGGGCAGTGGTCCGGGGTCACAGGTCGGCACAGGCGAGATACTGCAGATCCTGTCGTCCATGGCTCCCGTGCAGACACTGTCAGGAGAGCCACCACTCCCCCCAGGGGGGGGGGGCACCAGGTGACAAGTCATGAACAGACTTGGTATGAAAGATATGTTATAAAAATGACAGAAACAGATGTGAGGGAGAGAAAGAGAAGAAAGAACTCAGTGTCTGTACTTCCCCCAGCATTCTAACTCCTAGGGCAGCCTAGACTGAACTGTGACTCATACATCATGTATACATGATATATGAGTCACATCATTTTTAACTAACCTGACCATAGTCTTTATCAAACAGGAATGTTTTCAACCTAATTTTAAATGTAGAGACTGTTTCGGCGTCTTTAATATTAAAGGGAAGATGATTCCATAAGACAGGGGCCTGATAACTAAAGGCTCTAGCTCCTACTGTACTTTTAGAAACCTTAGGAACTTTCAATAAACCTGCATTCTGAGAACGAAGGGTTCTATTGGGTTGGTACGGAACCAGATCATCTTTAAGATAAGAGGGGCCCATACCATTAACCCCTGACCTCTGACCCCTAACCCATACCATTAATGGTTTTATATGTAAGGAGGAGGATTTTAAATTTAATTCTAGACTCAACTGGTAGCCAATGAAGGGTTTGGAGCACAGGGGTGATAGGGTTAGGGGTCAGGGGTCAGGGTTTGGAGCACAGGGGTGATAGGGTTAGGGGTCAGGGGTCAGGGTTTGGAGCACAGGGGTGATAGGGTTAGGGGTCAGGGGTCAGGGTTTGGAGCACAGGGGTAATAGGGTGAGGGGTCAGGGGTCAGGGTTTGGAGCACAGGGGTGATAGGGTTAGGGGTCAGGGGTCAGGGTTTGGAGCACAGGGGTGATAGGGTTAGGGGTCAGGGGTCAGGGTTTGGAGCACAGGGGTGATAGGGTTAGGGGTCAGGGGTCAGGGTTGGGAGCACAGGGGTGATGTGTTCTCTTCTATTTGATCCTGTTAATAATCTTGCTGCTGCATTTTGAACCAGTTGAAGCTTTTTAGGGAATATTTAGGACACGCTACAAGTAAGGAGTTACAATAATCTAATCGTGATGTAACAAATGCATGAATTAATTTTTCTGCAGTCGTTTTAGACAGAATATTCCTAATTTTGGCTAATGTTGCGCAGGTGAAAGAAGGCTGTTCTGCAAGTTTGGTTAATGTGCCCTGACCTCTGACCCCTGACCCTTTGAATGAAAGATCTGGATCAAATAAAACTCCTAAATTTTTAACTGTGGCACTGGGTGTTACACTTAAGTTGTCTACAGTAACTATGTGGTCAGGTAGGGAGTCTCTCGCATTTTTAGGACCAATTATAACGACTTCAGTTTTTTCAGGGTTCAATAAAAGATAATTGTCACTCATCCAAGTCTTTATGTCTTGGACACATGTACTTAGTTTATCTATTTGTCTGGTCTGATCAGGTTTAATCGATAAATATAGCTGTGTGTCATCTGCATAACAATGAAAATTAATGCCATGATTTGTAATGATGTTACCTAAAGGGAGCATATATAGTGTAAACAAAATAGGCCCAAGGACTGACCCTTGAGGCATAATTAACTCTGGAGGACTGCGATGATTGTTGATTAACGTTAACAAATTGGTATGGATCAGATAAATATGATTTAAAGCAGCAGAGGGCTGCTCCTCTAATACCTATATCACATTCTAATCTGTGCACTAAGATACTGTGGTCAATGGTGTCAAAGGCTGCACTAAGGTCTAATAACACCAGGACCCATATTAATCCCATGTCAGCGGCTAATAATAAGTCATTAGTAACTTTAACTAACGCTGTTTCAGTGCTATGATGGGCACGAAAGCCAGACTGAAACTGTTCAAATAAACTATTATCCTGCAGGTATTGGCACAGCTGTTTAACTATTACTCGTTCTAAAACCTTTGACAGGAAGGGCAAATTGGATATAGGCCTATAATTGGCTAAAATGTCAGGATCTAGGGTAGGTTTTTTCAGAATTGGTTTAATAACAGCATATTTAAATGACTGCGGCACATATCCAGTAATTAATGAAGTGTTAATTATATTTAGGACAGTGCTAATAATTAGGGGCAGAATCTCTTTAAAGAGTTTAGTTGTAATTGGATCTAAGAGGCAGGTGATGATTTGGAAGACATGATAATAGATATGACATCAGTTTGGTCTACAGTGGTGAAATTATTTAGTGTTACAGAGGGATTTATAAAAAGGCCTAGGTTTGAAACCACTGCTTTTTCTGATCTAATATTTGGGAGAAATGTGTCTATTTTCTCTCTAATAGTTGATATTTTATTGTTAAAGAACTGCAGGAAATCATCAGAATGGAGCGTGGATGGAATAACTGGTTCCACGGAGGTGTGTCTGTTTGTCAGTCTGGCTACAGTACTGAACAGGAATCTAGGATTATTCTGGTTTTCTTCTATTATGGATGAGTAATATCTAGTTTTGGCTGTACGCAAAGATGGATTATACTTTAGTCACATATTTTTACAGCCATTGAAAGAATGTTGTGAATTGGATCAGCGCCATCGCATCTAATTTAGGTGTTGTTTGTTTAATGGAGTGAGTGTCAGTGTTGTACCATGGAGAGGTTAATCTAACCTTAGTAGTTTTTAACTTAAGGGGGGCAACTATATCTAACGTAGTTTGTAGTGTGAGCATGGTACTATCAACTAACTCATCACTTATACTGGGACTAAATGTGTCCTTTACATAATCACATGACATAGACACAAATAGTGACTGAATTAACTCTTTGTACTTTGAGACAGCACGGTCACATAGTATCCTTTTCATTTGTGTTTTAATCACTGAGGTAGAAATATCCTCAAACAAAACCTGGAAGGTCATTAAAAAGTGATCTGAGAGTATGGGATTATGGGTAAAAACGACGAGGTCATTAATTTCAACACCAAGTGTTAAGATCATCTCTTCACCTGTCCCTCACCTTTACCGGTCCCCACTTAAACCCGTCACCCCGCGTTTGTTCCGCCCCTCCTTTTTCATTCAGTCTTCCTCGACGCATATATTCCACCGCTCTAAATCTTACCTTTTCTACTCGAGCGCCTCTGGCGGCCGTTAGAAAAATTACATAAATTGGCCGCATCACTGAAAAAGCCGCAAGGTTGAAAGTTTGGGAAAAAAGTAGCGGCTTATAGTCCGGAATTTACGGTATATATATATATATATATATATATATATATATATATATATATATATATATATATATATATATATATTTTACATTCTTAATTTTATTTATTTTATTATAGAGCTGGGCAAAGAATCGATTTAGATTTAAAATCGAGTTTTATGGCAAAATCGATTCATATTTTAGGAAAATTGTGCAATCCGATTCCCCTCCACACGCACATTTTTTCTTCGCAAAAAGAAAACCATGAACCAGGCTATTTTCCATAGTGTTTTACCCCTTAGTGATCCTTAGTGTCGACCACTAATATGTTTGACCGTTTGTGTCGACCGCAGTGTCTAAAGTACTCACATTATGTACTTAAGTAGAAGTACAGCTACTGGTGTGAAAAAATACTCTTTCTACTTTCTACTGTCACATCTGGTTAGTTTGAAAAAGTAATGAGTCTATTTTGAAAATGTAAAGAGTATAAAGTACAGATATTTATATAAATGTAAAGAGTATAAAGTACAGATATTTATATAAATGTAAAGAGTATAAAGTACAGATATTTATATAAATGTAAAGAGTATAAAGTACAGATATTTATATAAATGTAAAGAGTATAAAGTACAGATATTTATATAAATGTAAAGAGTATAAAGTACAGATATTTATATAAATGTAAAGAGTATAAAGTACAGATATTTATATAAATGTAAAGAGTATAAAGTACAGATATTTATATAAATGTAAAGAGTATAAAGTACAGATATTTATATAAATGTAAAGAGTATAAAGTACAGATATTTATATCAATGTAAAGAGTATAAAGTACAGATATTTATATCAATGTAAAGAGTATAAAGTACAGATATTTATATAAAAATGTAGGGAGTCAAAGTAACAAGTGTCCAGAAAAATAAGTCCTCCAGTAAAGTACTGATACTTAAAAATGGTCCTTCAGTACAGTAAAGTAAGTACTTGTACTCGGTTACTTCCACCTCTGGTGTCGACACTAGAGATGCACTTTCATCTGCAACTGATTCTTAAAATCTCTATCTGGGTTAGGGATAGAGATTCCACAGGACCCCCCCAACCCCCCACCTGCTGTAGACTGGGTGGGTGTGACCTTTGACCTTTGACTGTTAATTGAAGCCTGTGTTCATGCGTCTTTCAAGGACTTTGAGGAGGTCTTCCAGACTTTTTATAGGCTGTGAAATACACACTGGTTAAAAATAAAGCCATGGCGTTTGCAGCGAGCAGGCGTTTGCAGCGAGCAGGCGTTTGCAGCGAGCAGGCGTTTGCAGCGAGCAGGCGTTTGCAGCGAGCAGGCGTTTGCAGCGAGCAGGCGTTTGCAGCGAGCAGGCGTTTGCAGCGAGCAGGCGTTTGCAGCGAGCAGGCGTTTGCAGCGAGCAGGCGTTTGCAGCGAGCAGGCGTTTGCAGCGAGCAGGCGTTTGCAGCGAGCATCCAGATCCAAACCTTGGCAGACTGCTGCTTCTTCACAGAGGTCTGCAACCGATGTAGTTTTTAAAGTTATTCATATATAAGGCACATCAAGTCAGGTCAAAATCATGAGATAAAAAGTGAAAAACGTGAGATAAAAAGTGAAAAACGTGAGATAAAAAGTGAAAAACGTGACATAAAAAGTGAAAAACGTGAGATAAAAAGTGAAAAACGTGAGATAAAAAGTGAAAAACGTGAGATAAAAAGTGAAAAACGTGAGATAAAAAGTGAAAAACGTGAGATAAAAAGTGAAAAACACAAGATAAAAAGTGAAAAACGTGAGATAAAAAGTGAAAAACGTGAGATAAAAAGTGAAAAACGTGAGATAAAAAGTGAAAAACACGAGATAAAAAGTGAAAAACACGAGATAAAAAGTGAAAAACACGAGATAAAAAGTGAAAAACACGAGATAAAAAGTGAAAAACACGAGATAAAAAGTAAATTATGAGATAAAAAGTGAAAAACGTGAGATAAAAAGTGTCAAATGTACTGTGGTGTTATTTCAGGGCCACCAGCGCACGCCAAGACGCCACTGGAATGGACATCACCAGCCGCTGTACTCTGGGGGACCCCAACAAGCTCCCTGAAGGGGTCCCCCAGCCTGCACGCATGCCCTACGTCTCAGACAAACACCCACGGCAGACCCTGGAGGTCATCAACCTGCTGAGGAAACACCGCGAGCTCTGCGACGTGGTGCTGGTGGTCGGCGCCAAGAAGATTTACGCCCATAGAGTCATCCTGTCGGCCTGCAGCCCTTACTTCAGGTATGAGAACACGACAGCCCACTACTCACCCACTACTGAAACTATTGGTCGACCAATCACATAATTAGTCATTTTTTTCTTACATTTATCATGAAATTGATTTAATTCTGTGTTAAATGACAATAAATATGTGTACAATGAAGACTACATGTTTTATTGAAGTACTGCAGATGAGGATAAAAGTAAAATTAAAGTGTCCTCTATCTAAAACAAGTCTTAATTTAAAATAATCTTTTTTTTTTTTCCTGGACTACAACGTAACACTTAAAAGACTTTAATTTTCTCCAAAAATGACAGTGGACCTTGTATATGGATTAATTGTGGTTGTGCTTAATGACTTGGAATTTTGACTTTTTATCTCATTATTCTGAGTTCACTTAATGCCCCTCGTATATGAAAAACACTTCTAAAATAAACCATCCATTGACGGTGCGCCTTATAGTGTGGAAAATATGGTACCTTTATCACACACATTCTGGAATAACGCTCAAGCTCTCTGTTAGAACCAAAATACGCTGTTAAAATGTACAATGTAAGTGATAAAAAAGCCTTAAAATGTCATCTTTTTATTCACCGTATCCAGACTAAAATGTCATCTTTTTATTCACCGTATCCAGACTAAAATGTCATCTTTTTATTCACTGTATCCAGACTAAAATGCTCCTAAACTTTCGTAGTTTTGGTACTAGTACCTGATGCTAACACCATCATTTTTGTATGTTACCATGCACGCACGCACTATTGGTCATGAGCGACTCTCGCAGAGATTAGAATCAGGTGAGATGTCCCACTCTGTTAGAAAAATGCGTCTCGCCACAATAGTCGATGATGGAATTCCTTGTCGACTATTTCTACAGTGGATTTTTGTTGACTAACGGTTGCAGCCGTAGTCTGGAACATGTGTAAAAGACGCTGAGAATGAGGCGTTTGAGGACCGTGGTATATCCCTGTTGTTGACTTGTGTGTTCATTTCAGGGCCATGTTCACTGGAGAACTGGCAGAGAGCAGACAGACCGAGGTCGTCATCAGAGACATCGACGAGCGAGCCATGGAGCTGCTCATCGACTTCGCCTACACTTCACAGGTAAAGAGAAGAGTGTGTTTTATTCATGTGTGGTGTGACTGACAGTAGAAGAAGAGAATGCAAGTAGTTTACTGATCCCACAATTGTACCAACAGTATCATCATTCACATGGGGCGGGGGGGGTGATCTGCCTTGGCGGAGTCTGCGCTCTCACAGTACTTTTCTGGTTGAACAATGCAATGGCTTGTGGGAGGAAGGATTTTCTGCAATGTATGGTGATATTTAATTTCAAAGATACAATATTGATATTTAAATGTACTATACAGATATTTGTAGGTATTTGTTCAAACACAGATATGGCAGATACCCCCCCCCCCCCCCAAAAAAAAAAAAAAAAAAGGAGAGAGGGATATTGTTGTTGGTCTATTCCACATACCATATTTTCACACTATAAGGATTATTAAGTGAAGTCAAACTTGTGAGATAAAAAGTCTAAATTATTCAATTACATTTTATTTATAGAGCTTCTCACAGAGCTTTAGAGAAATGGATGAAGTCCCAAGCATCCCCTGTCCTTAGACCCTCCTTCTCAGCAAGAAAAAAAAAAAAAACTCCAACACCTAGTGGGGAAAAAATAAATAATTGTCAGATAAAAAGTCACAAAGCACAACCAGAATGAATCCACATATAAGGCACACTGTGGTTTAAGTGCACCTTATAGTCTGGAAAATATGGGATGTGCTTTTGTTTAGTGTGAATGTTGTAGTTAGATTTTTTAGTTTTTAAGCAGCTCTGTTTATAAATGGAGTTGAGGTGATTTAAAAATAACTGTCAGAAGAAGGTGAATAGTAAATAGTCAACATTTCTATAGTTTATATATAGTTAAAGCACCTTCATGGTGTTCAAAGCATTTTACATTAGCTTCACAATCACACATACACCAGTGGGTTTCTAAGGTCAAAGGTCAGTCCTACTGGGGGCCTAAGTCAGGGTTCAGTGTCTTGCCCAAGGACACTTCAACATGTGGACAGTCAACCGTCAACCTCTGGGTCATTGGGCGACCCGCTCTACCAACACACACACATGTAATGTAAGGTGGTCCAACGGCACTTCAGACCAGAACGGGTCGAACTGAGCCGATGGTCCAAAGACACAACTGAGCGGTTCTGAACCTGAGGTGACAGAACCCATCGGCGGTCACAGCTGTTTGTGCTTCCAGGTGACAGTGGAGGAGGGGAACGTCCAGACGCTGCTGCCTGCTGCCTGCCTCCTCCAGCTGGCAGAGATCCAGGAGGCCTGCTGCGAGTTCCTGAAGAGGCAACTGGACCCTTCCAACTGTCTGGGCATCAGAGCCTTCGCTGACACACACTCCTGCAGAGAGCTGCTCCGCATCGCAGACAAGTTCACCCAGCACAACTTCCAGGAGGTAAACGTCCAGGTCATACCAGAGGTGGTCCATTACTCGCACTCTGTACTACTGTACAAGTACGGCTACTGGTGGGAAAATACTCTGGTAGAAGTAACAAAAAAAAAAAGTACAATTTCTGAATTGTAATGAAGTGCAAAAGTAAAGTATTTTTCTTGGTATGGATGAAATAATATTTAACCAGGAAAAAAAAACACAAAATAAATCCTTAAAAAGTGAGTTAGTGTGTAAATGATGTTTTATTTTTTTTAATTCAGGTGTTTCCATTCCCAGTTTTTTATAGAAGGTAATGGAAACACAGCTAGTGACTACAATAATTTCAACCAATTAAAAATCAATTTGGGTCGATCACTAGTGAAACAGTTAATGAGACCATCTCAAAATCCTGAAATGGTGATTGATTTGTTAAACGCTTGAACACCAGTGTATGTGGTGGAACAGTGGAAGTACACACAGGTGGAAGTATCCAAGTACAAGTACTTCCTCTACTGTACTTAAGTAGATTTTTTTAGGTATCTGTACTTTACATTTATATAAATATCTGTACTTTATACTCTTTATATTTATATAAATATTTGTACTTTATACTCTTTACATTTATATAAATATGTGTACTTTATACTTTTTACATTTATATAAATATATGTACTTTATACTCTTTACATTTATATAAATATGTGTACTTTATACTCTTTATATTTATATAAATATGTGTACTTTATACTCTTTACATTTATATAAATATGTGTACTTTATACTCTTTATATTTATATAAATATGTGTACTTTATACTCTTTACATTTATATAAATATGTGTACTTTATACTCTTTACATTTATATAAATATATGTACTTTATACTTTTTACATTTATATAAATATATGTACTTTATACTCTTTACATTTATATAAATATATGTACTTTATACTCTTTACATTGATATAAATATATGTACTTTATACTTTTTACATTTATATAAATATCTGTACTTTATACTCTTTATATTTATATAAATATTTGTACTTTATACTCTTTATATTTATATAAATATTTGTACTTTATACTCTTTACATTTATATAAATATATGTATTTTATACTCTTTACATTTATATAAATATATGTACTTTATACTTTTTACATTTATATAAATATGTGTACTTTATACTCTTTACATTTATATAAATATATGTACTTTATACTTTTTACATTTATATAAATATATGTACTTTATACTTTTTACATTTATATAAATATATGTACTTTATACTCTTTATATTTATATAAATATATGTACTTTATACTCTTTACATTTATATAAATATATGTACTTTATACTCTTTACATTTATATAAATATATGTACTTTATACTCTTTACATTTATATAAATATATGTACTTTATACTCTTTACATTGATATAAATATATGTACTTTATACTCTTTACATTGATATAAATATATGTACTTTATACTCTTTACATTTATATAAATATATGTACTTTATACTCTTTACATTTATATAAATATATGTACTTTATACTCTTTACATTTATATAAATATATGTACTTTATACTTTTTACATTTATATAAATATATGTACTTTATACTCTTTACATTTATATAAATATATGTACTTTATACTCTTTACATTTATATAAATATATGTACTTTATACTCTTTACATTTATATAAATATATGTACTTTATACTCTTTACATTTATATAAATATATGTACTTTATACTCTTTACATTTATATAAATATATGTACTTTATACTCTTTACATTTATATAAATATATGTACTTTATACTCTTTACATTTATATAAATATATGTACTTTATACTTTTTACATTTATATAAATATATGTACTTTATACTCTTTACATTTATATAAATATATGTACTTTATACTCTTTACATTTATATAAATATATGTACTTTATACTCTTTACATTTATATAAATATGTGTACTTTATACTCTTTACATTTATATAAATATGTGTACTTTATACTCTTTACATTTATATAAATATGTGTACTTTATACTCTTTACATTTATATAAATATATGTACTTTATACTCTTTACATTGATATAAATATGTGTACTTTATACTCTTTACATTTATATAAATATGTGTACTTTATACTCTTTACATTTATATAAATATGTGTACTTTATACTCTTTACATTTATATAAATATATGTACTTTATACTCTTTACATTTATATAAATATATGTACTTTATACTCTTTACATTTATATAAATATATGTACTGTACAGAATAAAGTAGAAAAGCACAGACCTCTACCATGGTAGAAACTACCCCTCCTCTGATCACCACCAAAATCTAATCATTTTTAGATCTCCACACCACCAACCTACCCTGTAAATGTAATTAAGTCTGCTCATACATTTTTGGAGTTATCTTGCTAACTAACAGACAAACATAACTTCCTTGGTGGAACCATTGACTTTATTCAGACTTGAGTTTTAGATGTTTACATGGTTCATCTGAAGCTTTATTCTGGGCTAAACAGGATTACAAACTCTCATGTAAAGGGGTCTATTGGTTGTAATTCCTGAAGCTGTGTCCTGATTAAACCTATTCACTGGTGGATTTGATCGCCCCTCTCTCCCCTTCTATCACCTCCGCTGACTGTTGTTGCTCTTTTGTCTTCTCAGGTCATGGAAAGTGAGGAGTTCATGCTACTTCCTGCCAACCAGCTGATTGACATCATTTCCAGCGACGAGCTCAACGTTCGGAGCGAGGAGCAGGTTTTCAACGCCGTGATGGCTTGGGTGAAATACAGCATCCAGGAACGCCGACCGCAGCTGCCGCAGGTCCGTCCGAGCCCGCGATTGAGTGAAAAGGCACCGCCATCCGGAGCTTTCAGCGCCGGGCGTGCACGGCGTAAAAGGCCAGAGTTTAAAAATGTGTTTGGTGTTTTTTTCCAGGTCCTGCAGCACGTCCGTTTGCCGCTGCTCAGCCCAAAGTTCCTGGTCGGCACCGTGGGTTCAGATCCTCTGATCAAAAGTGACGAGGAGTGCAGGTGAGCGCTGCTTCTAACAACCCTTCTGTTGATAGTAGAATACAAAATACTATCCTTTAAGATTATTGTTGTGTGTGTGTGTGTGCGCACGGCAGGCATCATTTTGACTTTTTATCATGTGATTTTAGTTTTTTATAGCATTATTTTTACTTTTTTACGTCATGATTTTGACATTTTCTGCAGGTCAAAGGTAACATGTGGCCAAATTAACTTGTATAACACTGTGTGTCAAACATAGACATATCACGCTATAACTCAATCAATGATCTCAATATTACACGCACTGACGCATATATACATATAACACAATTACAATATTGTCAAAGGTGTGATTTAGCAGAAAGGTCAAAATCACATTATAGGCTCAAATTCAACAGCAGCTTGTCATAAAAACTGGAGATTGGCACAAAATAGGGGCGGAGTTAGACATTCTCTGAAAACTAGTTGATATTTTCCTGTCAAGGCCCATGGGACAGTGTGGGACAGTGTGGGACAGTGTGGGACAGTGTGGGACAGTGTGGGACAGTGTGGTGTAAATGCCTGGAATTTCAGGACAAACTCAACAGTACTTGTCTTATGCAAATGCACCACATGTTACGGGGTTGACTTCAAAATCACTGGAGGTACAAATACATCCTGGTCCGATACAAGAAGGATTAAACCATCGTCAGAACTTTGACGTGACGACTAGTTTTTGTGTTTCAGAGACCTGGTGGACGAGGCCAAGAACTACCTTCTGCTTCCACAGGAGAGGCCGCTGATGCAGGGGCCACGAACCCGACCCAGGAAACCCATCCGCTGTGGAGAAGTACTGTTCGCAGGTCAGTCTAACTGAACCTCTTTACGACAATTGAAGAACAGACTTCATAAAAAAACAGCAGTGTAATAATAAGTCTAATGAGACGGTGGTGATTTACAATTTTTTTGTATCAAATGTATTCTTTGGCCGTAAAGTTTTCATAGTAAAATATGAATAAGAGCCATCGTTTGTTTTTTCTTGATTAATAATTTTTTTTAAACGGTTGATTTAAAACTCTCTTTAACGAGTCCATGACCAGCTGACTTTCAGAGGTGGTCAAAGTACTCACATTCTGTACTACAGTAGAAGTACAGCTACTGGTGTGAAAAAAATACTCTGATGAAAGTAGAAGTACTGATTCAACTGCTTTACTGAAGTAAAAAAAAGTACAACTTTCAACTGTAATAAAGTAAAAAGTAAAACTGCAGTTTTTTGCGATGGATGAAATAATACTAATTTAAGAATGAAAAAACAGAACATTTTCTTAAATATCCAAAACTAAAGCCTTTAAAGTGAATTAGTGTGGAGATGATGTGTTTTATTGGGTCATGGTACTGAGTTTAATCAAGATGGACAGAACATTTAGGAAAAATTCTGAATTCATAATAGGAGATTTTAAGAAAAAAAAACATCATTATGAAAGAAGAAAATCTAAATTGTGAGATAAAAAGTTGTGGGATAGTTCCAAATATTTATATAAAGAGTATAAAGTACATATATTTATATAAATGTAAAGAGTATAAAGTACAGATATTTATATAAATATAAAGAGTATAAAGTACATATATTTATATAAATGTAAAGAGTATAAAGTACATATATTTATATAAATATAAAGAGTATAAAGTACATATATTTATATAAATGTAAAGATTATAAAGTACATATATTTATATAAATGTAAAGATTATAAAGTACATATATTTATATAAATGTAAAGAGTATAAAGTACATATATTTATATAAATGTAAAGAGTATAAAGTACATATATTTATATAAATGTAAAGATTATAAAGTACATATATTTATATAAATGTAAAGAGTATAAAGTACATATATTTATATAAATGTAAAGATTATAAAGTACAGATATTTATATAAATGTAAAGAGTATAAAGTACATATATTTATATAAATATAAAGAGTATAAAGTACATGTATTTATATAAATGTAAAGAGTATAAAGTACATATATTTATATAAATGTAAAGAGTATAAAGTACATATATTTATATAAATATAAAGAGTATAAAGTACATATATTTATATAAATGTAAAGAGTATAAAGTACATATATTTATATAAATGTAAAGAGTATAAAGTACATATATTTATATAAATGTAAAGAGTATAAAGTACATATATTTATATAAATGTAAAGAGTATAAAGTACATATATTTATATAAATGTAAAGAGTATAAAGTACATATATTTATATAAATGTAAAGAGTATAAAGTACATATATTTATATAAATGTAAAGAGTATAAAGTACATATATTTATATAAATATAAAGAGTATAAAGTACATATATTTATATAAATGTAAAGAGTATAAAGTACATATATTTATATAAATGTAAAGAGTATAAAGTACATATATTTATATAAATGTAAAGAGTATAAAGTACATATATTTATATAAATGTAAAGAGTATAAAGTACATATATTTATATAAATGTAAAGAGTATAAAGTACATATATTTATATAAATGTAAAGAGTATAAAGTACATATATTTATATAAATATAAAGAGTATAAAGTACATATATTTATATAAATGTAAAGAGTATAAAGTACATATATTTATATAAATGTAAAGAGTATAAAGTACATATATTTATATAAATGTAAAGAGTATAAAGTACATATACTAAAAATTGCACTTAAGTACAGTAATTGAAGTATTTGTACTTAGTTTCTTGCAGCTGTATTTGACTCTTCATCATCACATCACTTCCTTCTTTACACTTTCTTCTTCATGTGCGTCCTCAGTCGGAGGCTGGTGCAGCGGAGACGCCATCTCCAGCGTGGAACGTTACGACCCTCAGACCAACGAGTGGCGAATGGTGGCGTCCATGAGTAAACGCAGATGTGGAGTGGGCGTCAGCGTCCTGGACGACTTGCTTTACGCTGTGGGGGGTCACGACGGCTCCTCCTACCTGAACTCCGTAGAAAGGTCTGGTCTTTTGTCCGCCATCTTTCTTTTGTTTAAAAGCTCAGGAGCTCAGCTCAGTACGTTTGCGTGTAATTATTGCCCTAGTCCAACTGAAGTCGAAGTTTTCAAATACGTGTAAAGCCCTTAGTCAGACTGTAGTCGAATGGTTTGATGATTTTGACTTTTTATCTCATCATTTTGACTTTTGAAGCCGAGTTTTAGAAGTGGAGAAAAACAGTTGAGCTTCTCCACACATGTAAACACCACCCAACCTTAGCTCCACCTACTGACTGGCCTGGACACACCCCCCTCAGGAAGTGACCAGACATCACATGACAATATAAACAGCGGTGCGTGTAATAAATCAGTGAACAGTACAGAAAGACCCAACTAACGAATAATCCAACTTAACAAACACCTTTACGAAACCCTGACACATAAATCCAGTACTGTACATAAATATATACCTACTGTACACTTGTATGTAGCATCATATTTACTATTTGAGTTGCTCTCCCATTGGTTATTTCTCCAACACTCTGCTGGCCTCCCATTGGATAGGAAGGAGCTACCCATGATGCTTTTGGTGTACCTCATATTTTTTTGACAAGTTTCTCATATTTATTTATTATTATTTTTACAATATTCTCGTATTTTTAACTTTTTATTTCATGATTTTGACTCCACGTATTGCGCTTTATAGTCCAGTGCGCCTTATCATGTGGAAAATGCGGTACTTACTATTTAAAAGAATTTTGAAAAGCTTCACGTACCCCCTGCAGTACCTCCATGTACCCTCATTTGAGAACCACTTCTCTAAGGGATTGTTAATGATCCATAAAATAAATGGTTGGTGAACACAGAACACTAGTTTATGAATAAGTTCTGAACATCCAGATCCAAACCTTGGCATATTTAATGTGTTAGCGTTAGCATTAGCACAGACTGGTGCTGCTTCACTGAGGTCTGAACTCTACCACTGATCTAGTTCATTTATTTATTGTGTTTGACCATCTGAGTGGGCCGTAAATAATAAATTGTAAAACTGAAGCTGCGGGGTCGTATGAATCCTGGCTGTGATTGGCCCTCGGGTCAGAGTGGTGGTGTGCCTGCTTTGGTTGGAGTGACACTAACTGGACTAAGATGTGACTGTAAACATTGCGTTTGTCTGTCCTGTGTTTTTTGTTCAGATACGATCCTAAGACCAACCAGTGGAGCAGTGACGTGGCCCCCACCAGCACCTGTCGGACCAGTGTGGGCGTGGCCGTCCTGGGTGGTTACCTGTACGCCGTGGGCGGACAGGACGGCGTTTCCTGCCTCAACATTGTAGAAAGGTGAACAGTCGACGGCTTCATCCTGCCTCGATCTGGACAGATAAAGTTATTCTGAGATATGAGTTTAGAGCTGCACCATATTAGAAAGACCTGAGAATGATATATACTGCACAGAGGTGGTTAAAGTACTCACATTCTGTACTACAGTAGAAGTACAGCTACTGGTGTGAAAAAATACTCCGCTAAAAGTAGAAGTACTGATTCAACTACTTTACTGAAGTAAAAGTCAAAAGGTACAATTTCACAATTATAATGAATTAAAAACATACAAATTAAAACAGCATTTTTCTTTTTTGTCATGAATGCAATAATACTTATTTGAGCAGAAAAAATCTGAAAAGTTTTCTAAGTATCTAAATGAAATGCTTTAAAAGTGAGTTAGTGTGTAGATAATGTGTTTGATCATTTAGGAAAAATGGGGAAGAAAAGTCTAAATTGTGAGAGAAAAAGTCAACATTTTGAGAGAATAGCAAAGAGCGTATATATACAGAGGTCTCACTCTGCCCTGTTTCCAGTGTCATGGCAGCTCCACAGCGCCCTCTATCGAGACAGTGTCTGCCATCAGCCTTTGAATAGCATAACTGCACCATCATAAAAAAGTCAAATCTATTATTAATTCATCAATTGATTGATAAATAAGGTTGGAATTTATAATAGAACTCCTTGGCCTTAATTGTTTTCCAGTTTTTCAAATGAACATGTCAGGAAAGATGATTAATGGCGGCTTGTTCTTTTGTTTCTATCCAGTTGGTCGACTCCTTATTACTCAAACCATCACATTACTTGATTTGAATAGTATCAATTAACCTGTTTCAATTAGAGTAATGAAATCGACTTAATTAATTAATAATAATTAATAATTGATTGACATTGATGATCATCAAAAGTTGACAATTATTAAAAGAATTATTTATAAAGAATTGATCAGATTATAGCACATCCTTATCAGATGGTAATGTTTGGATTTTAGTATATAATGTAATTTTTGCAGAATATTAAAAGAAAGAACGCAATGAGGTTTTTTTTATTGTTCTTTATTAATAAATCATAAAAGTAACAACAATCACACAGTAATATAACATAAAAAAGAATGGACAAAAATTAACATTGTCATTAACAACCTTGATCATTTTTGTTCAGACACCATCAGTCACATGACACATAATAATCACTAAATAAACATGGATCCAAACATAAGACATATTGATAAAGACATATTTAAACACTGACAGAGTGTAATTAAATGTGTATACAAATTGCAGCTTCTGTTTTATAATTGCAAAAATGTGATATTTGTCAATGTAAACATTTTATTTTGTGTCAGATTGATAATTAGTCTGGTTATTTTAAATGAGGAAGTTTTGTTGAATGTGATGGCGTGTGATGCAGCATTTTTCTCATTGTAGAGGCTGTGTTTTTACCTCCTTATCGCCCATAAATAAACATTAAAACACTGTATTTTAATTAAACAAAAGCCAAAATACGTGTTTTACCAGGTATCATCTTTAGAAAATCTAAAGAAGTTCTTCCCTGCAGAGAATTGTTAGTTTGGAGCCGCACATAAACTGGCCTTTACCATTTGTTCCACGCTCAGACCAAGATGCACCGCTCACCACCTTGTCACGGCGGCCGTGATGGGAGTTAGACCTCTTCATATGTACGCTCTTCGATCATAATCATTTAACTATAATATAGAAAGTCACAGTTTCTCTCCTCCACTGTAAACAATTTTCCCTCTGAAGGGACTTTTTTTTTCTACTGTCATATCTGTTTAATTTGAAAAAGTAATGAGTCTATTCTGAGAATGTAAAGAATATAAAATACATATATTTATATACATGTAAAGAGTATAAAGTACATATATTTATATAAATGTAAAGAGTATAAAGTACATATATTTATATAAATGTAAAGAGTATAAAGTACATATATTTATATACATGTAAAGAGTATAAAGTACATATATTTATATAAATGTAAAGAGTATAAAGTACATATATTTATATAAATGTAAAGAGTATAAAGTACATATATTTATATAAATGTAAAGAGTATAAAGTACATATATTTATATAAATGTAAAGAGTATAAAATACATATATTTATATAAATGTAAAGAGTATAAAGTACATATATTTATATAAATGTAAAGAGTATAAAGTACATATATTTATATAAATGTAAAGAGTATAAAGTACATATATTTATATAAATGTAAAGAGTATAAAGTACATATATTTATATAAATGTAAAGAGTATAAAGTACATATATTTATATAAATGTAAAGAGTATAAAGTACATATATTTATATAAATGTAAAGAGTATAAAGTACATATATTTATATAAATGTAAAGAGTATAAAATACATATATTTATATAAATGTAAAGAGTATAAAATACATATATTTATGTAGAAGTCTATACTAAAAGTAAACATTTCCACAAAAAGTCAGTACTTGTACTTTTACCAGAGTATTTTTGGGTTAGGGTTCGAGTACTTTGACCATCTGTGTTCACGACACAGGACAGAAAATAGGAGGATATTATTATTATTATTATTATTATTATTGTTTGTTTGTCAGACTGACAGCAGCCTGTTGTTTGTTCAGGTATGATCCTAAGGAGAACAAATGGACTCGTGTGGCGTCCATGAGCACCAGGAGGCTGGGCGTGGCGGTGGCCGTCCTGGGAGGCTTCCTGTACGCGGTGGGAGGCTCTGATGGAACGTCTCCGTTAAACACAGGTGTGGTTCTGCTTCAGCTCGCCGCTCTACAGACCATAATAACCCTTCACTTTGAGTCGCTGTTACCTGTAATAAGTCCTAAATACCCAGAGTGCACCAGACCCTCCAGGACTTTATGATGTTGTCATTTTAACCAATCACCTCCACTTTCCTGCAAAATGTGACCAATCATTTGCGACGTGTCGAGCCGCTCGTTCCACCGTGTCCTGTTTACCTTACAGTACGAAGAAACGCGTGTCGCCAGCAGTTCACATTTGAATCAAATGATGCACTAGTACCAACAGGTGCATTTGGAAGGGTACTTTTTTGCTGCACTTTTGTCATCCAGGTAATATTTAGCTCATCCGGACGAAGTCGTGATCAGCTATACCCGTCGCGCTTCGTCCGTCGTCGTCCACGATTCACTAAAATTTCTTCTCCTCCCTTAATTCAATGGATTTCAATTCTGATTGATTAATTAGATAGATCTGAGTATTAGACGCAACACTTATCACTTTATCGAAATTTAAAATTGTTAACAATTTGTTTACAACTTTGTAAATGAATATATTTGTAAATATCTTCTCCTCTCTCAAGTTCAGATTTGATCATCTATAACACAGGTGTCAAACTCCAGTCCTCAAGGGCCGGTGTCCTGCATGTTTTACATATTTCCTTCTTCCGTGTGATTCACTTTAACCCTTTAACTCCTGAGAACTAACTAAATAATTGGTAACATGAGCAAAGTTGGACACAAATGGCAGAAAATCAAAGAAAAATACTACAATAAAAAACCCAAAATGTAGAAAAATAAACAAAATGAGCAACAAAAACTAATAAAAATTTACAAAATGACAAATGTGGAAAATTAAAAAAAAAAAATTACTAAAGAAGAAAACTGGTATTGAAATGTGGTCCCAGCAATTTTAATTTTGCCTTTTAAAAATGTTTAAATAAAATAAAAATAAAAACTCTTGCTTTGGCACCTTTTCCATGCACAAAACTAAAAGGAAAATGGTTGAATTTTTCTGAATATTTCAACTAAATCATCCATTCATAATGCATCAGTGCTGACACTTAAAGAGTTAATAATCAGCTCCTCATCAGACTGATAATGATGTAATGACCTCCATGTGTAATGGAAGAGGGGAACATCTAAAACATGCAGGACCCCGGCCCTCGTGGACCACACTTTGACACCCCTGGTCTATTGAATGAATCCCTTTTGTTGATAACAAGACACCACAGCTGTGAGGTCTGGATGAGCACAGGGACTGGAACTATCTTTTATTGGTCATATTTAAAGGTTGTCTTAACATCTGTGTCTTTGTTCTATTTTTATCAGAAACGTCCTCTACTACACAGTACACAGTACACAGTACACAGTACACAGTACACAGTACTAGTAATAATGTTTGTTTTTTTTGACTGGCTGAGACATTTATGTAATCTTTTATAACATCATGTAGTGTTGTAAGGTCTTATGAACTTTAACCTTTGAACTAATGGGTGCACTTGGAAGAAAATGTATATTTAGTTGTATGTTTTGTACCGTAATTTCCGGACTATAGAGCGCACCTGATTATAAGCCGCACCCACCTCATTCTAAGAGGAAAACCGATTTTGTACATACACAAGCCGCACCTGTATATAAGCCGCATGTGCCCACATTAAAACATGTAACACAAACACAAAATTAACCCAAACCCGACTTCAAGTCCCGCGAATGAAACTAAATGTCCTTCATTAACCCTTGTGCGGTCCTTCGTAAAAGGCACACTGGTTGTGTCCTACAATCGGGTCTTAAAAACCCAGATTCCAAAGTTCAGTTCCATAGACTCATCACCCCACCCCCCAAGGATATATTACTGTTTTCAGTAGTAAGCAATGGCATCCTACAGTACGTATAAAAAGGTACATTTGTGAACCACCGGGTCTCTTTGACCCGAAGGACCGCACAAGGGTTAAAGTCCACAGTCCAAAAATCACAGTCGGCAAAATGAAGGGAAAATGATACTTAAGGTTTGATGCAGACCTGCAGAGTCCGGGTCCCGTTGAAAGTAATCCAAGGAAAAAAAAGTGTATATTTCCAAAGGTAAGGGAGGGAAAAATATATATCCACTATTGTCCGCCGCGTCCACAAACAGGTGGCTGGTCGCCGCCTCGCCTCATCTATCGCAGAGTCAGCGATAACTTTAATCTTTGGCAGAGAGTTCAGGTCAAACTCCTCCGTGCCAACGTGCAAAAATAATCCACAGGGTCTGGTCTAGCCTCTGTCTTCTCTCACACACCGCCGCGGGTTTTTCTTTAAGCAACTTTTTACCCCCTGTACACCTGTCCCTCACCTTTACCGCTCCCACTTAAACCCGTCACCCCGCGTTTGTTCCGCCCCTCCTTTTTCATTCAGTCTTCCTCGACGCATATATTACACCGGTCTAAATCTGACCTTTTCTACTCGAG
Organism: Siphamia tubifer; assembly: GCA_020466265.1. Lineage (NCBI taxonomy): Eukaryota > Metazoa > Chordata > Actinopteri > Kurtiformes > Apogonidae > Siphamia > Siphamia tubifer. The sequence goes on along the minus strand of CM035799.1, from coordinate 47,751,643 downwards.
TGCCGCTGGCAGCCGTTAGAAAAATTACATAAATTGGCCGCATCACTGAAAAAGAAGCAAGGTTGAAAGATTGGGAAAAAAGTAGCGGCTTATAATCCGGAATTTACGGTAATCCTTGTAATCGTTTATTTTCCATCCCGGTAAAAGGTAGTTCTAAGGACCATATCACAATAACTTTGAATTAATTTTCTAGGAACTTAATATTTTTAATATTATTTAATTTTGATTGCAAAAAGGGGAAAAATCACAACTATTTATCGCAATTTTCACTTTCCCCTCCAACAAAAGCCTAAAAAGCACCACAACTTTTATGATAATTTTTCAGAAAAGCTCCTGAAACATCAGACATTTTAAGCCGCAGTACTCTGACTGGTACATGAACACACCAGTGACGTTCCTCTTTAGGGTTTTTTCTCAACGGTGAACTGATTTATTTTTATTATTTAGTTTTTGCTGTGAACTGTTAAAAGGGAAAAAAGTTGATTTATTTATTTTTTGTTGGGAATGAACTGAACCATATTTTGTTTTGAGTGTATATAACAAGTAAAACCCAAAGCGGACATTTTGAGTTGATTTAGTCGTTTGTATTTTGGTCTGAAGGGGAATTGGGGGAATCTTGAATGTGTGACTTTTTTTTTTATTTGAATATTTACATGTTTGTATCTGAAACCAGTGACAGTATGATTGATGTAGTTTTTAATGTCATTTGATTTTGATTTGAATGATTTATTTCGAACATGTGCAAAGTGCAACAATAATCAATACAACAATAATAATAATAATAATAACAATGACATGTCCAAAAAGCAGTAGGATGAAGCATAAACTTATTTAATTCTACCCCTTCTTCACTTCCCCAATAACCTAAATTCATCTTATAGTAATATAGTGCATAGTACAAAAATGATGATAAATAAAATAATAACAATAACAATACCAATAATCAATAACTGAAATACTAAACATAGACATATATACAAAAAAACAAAAAAACAAAAAAAAACAACTAAAAACAAATGAGCAGATATGAAAGTAGGTAACAAATAGTTTTTTTGTTGTTTATTGTTTTCTTTTTTCCTCCCTTCCTTCTTCCTCTTTTCCCTTTTTTTTTCTTTCCTTTTTCTAAGTTGTCTGCATTTTGGTCTTATTTTTTATTTTATTTATTTTATTTTTCTATTCATTCACTTATTTTATTCATATATATATATATATATATATATATATATATATATATATATATATATATATATATATATATATATATATATATATATATATATATATATATATATATATATATATATATATATATATTGAATGTGTATGGTGTGTTTAAGGTAAATACATTGGTACCTCTACTGACCACAGACCCATCTAACCAATAATACAAGTAACCACAAAAAAATGTTCCTCAATTTTTCGTCTCTGAATACGAAAAAAAAATGTAATTAACGAAAGGAAACAGAAACCCCTGAGACATAAATACAGTACTGTATGTACATTACTATATGTAACTATGTACTGTACGTAAATGAGTCATGTACATACTGTACGTATCATCCCGTTGGCTATGAGGGAGCTACCCATGATGCTTATGGTGACCTTTGACCCTCATTCATCACAGAGTTACTGTTGTTTGGTGAGTTTTTCTCAGTGTGTTCATTTAAACTTTATTACAGAACGTATTGATTATTGATCATGAATCAAAGAAAGTGATTCTGATGAAAATGAAAAGAAGAAGAAAGAGTTATTAATAGAAGAGAAACAGGGTTAGGGTAAAGGTTAAAGGTCAAGAAAAAGTGACTGAGTTTTTAATAGAAGAGAAACAAATGATGACTATCGATACCATACTGAAGCAGCAAGTCTTTCCAAAGGCAAGGTCAAAGGTCATCACTGAGGAGCACATCAACGAGTTGGTGGAGGAGCAGTGATTAGAACTGTCAACGGAGGAGCTGAAGGAGGTGCAACACTAGACACTGTAGGAGGAGGAGGAGGTGCAACACTAGACACTGTAGGAGGAGGAGGAGGTGCAACACTAGACACTGTAGGAGGAGGAGGAGGAGGAGGTGCAACACTAGACACTGTAGGAGGAGGAGGAGGTGCAACACTAGACACTGTAGGAGGAGGAGGAGGTGCAACACTAGACACTGTAGGAGGAGGAGGAGGGGGTGCAACACTAGACACTGTAGGAGGAGGAGGAGGTGCAACACTAGACACTGTAGGAGGAGGAGGAGGAGGAGGAGGAGCTGAAGGAGGTGCAACACTAGACACTGTAGGAGGAGGAGGAGGAGGAGGAGCTGAAGGAGGTGCAACACTAGACACTGTAGGGGGAGGAGGAGGAGGAGCTGAAGGAGGTGCAACACTAGACACTGGAGGAGGAGGAGGAGGAGGAGGAGGAGGAGGTGCAACGCTAGACACTGTAGGAGGAGGAGGAGGAGGAGGAGCTGAAGGAGGTGCAACACTAGACACTGGAGGAGGAGGTGCAACACTAGACACTGTAGGAGGAGGAGGAGGAGGAGGTGCAACACTAGACACTGTAGGAGGAGGAGGAGGTGCAACACTAGACACTGTAGGAGGAGGAGGAGGTGCAACACTAGACACTGTAGGAGGAGGAGGAGGAGGTGCAACACTAGACACTGTAGGAGGAGGAGGAGGTGCAACACTAGACACTGTAGGAGGAGGAGGAGGTGCAACACTAGACACTGTAGGAGGAGGAGGAGGAGGAGGAGGAGGAGGAGGAGCTGAAGGAGGTGCAACACTAGACACTGTAGGAGGAGGAGGAGGAGGAGGAGCTGAAGGAGGTGCAACACTAGACACTGTAGGGGGAGGAGGAGGAGGAGCTGAAGGAGGTGCAACACTAGACACTGGAGGAGGAGGAGGAGGAGGAGGAGGAGGAGGAGGTGCAACGCTAGACACTGTAGGAGGAGGAGGAGGAGGAGGAGCTGAAGGAGGTGCAACACTAGACACTGGAGGAGGAGGAGGAGGTGCAACACTAGACACTGTAGGAGGAGGAGGAGGAGGAGGAGGAGCTGAAGGAGGTGCAACACTAGACACTGTAGGAGGAGGAGGAGGAGGAGGAGCTGAAGGAGGTGCAACACTAGACACTGTAGGAGGAGGAGTAGGAGGAGGAGGAGCTGAAGGAGGTGCAACACTAGACACTGTAGGAGGAGGAGGAGCCATCATTCCATCAGCACCAATAAAAGACATGATGAAGAAAGTTAATCAACTTTACCAATTTGTGGAAAAAAAACATCCTGAAATCTTCGGGCTATCGCACACTTAGACGACGTGTGTCGTGTGCATTTTAGGAAGATTATGAAAGGTGGTTAATTTAACATTTACCCACTGACACCAATAAACTACAATATACTGTTTAGAAAACTGAAAACACTTTTATACTAAATTGGTAAAAAAAAAAGTGTTATAACTTTTAAAGCTTTTAGGGCAGGAGTGTTCAACCCTTCAAATGATGAAGAACACTGATGATGAAGAACACTGATGATGAAGAACACTGATGATGAAGAACACTGATGATGAAGAACACTGATGATGAAGAACACTGATGATGAAGAACAGTGATGATGAAGAACACTGATGATGAAGAACACTGATGACTGTCAGGTGTGTTGGAAGAGGGGTACGTCTAAAACATGCAGGACAGTGGCTCTGGAGGACTAGGATCAAACACCCCTGGTTTGAGGGGTTAGTATTTGGGGCCTTGGAACCAATCGGACCTTTAACATGTAAATGTGACTCTATTTACAAAACTTCAGGGTAAGAAAACACTTGTGGGAATGGATTAATTTGGTAAGTAGAGGTACCGCTGTACATCCTTTGTGTGCGTTATTGAGTGACCATCAAATTGTAAAAATTAAAATGTTAAATGTCAGGAGAGAGACCGGCCTGGCACCCCTTAGATTCATATAATAACATAAATAAATCCCAGTACAAATGACCACCCTAAACCCTCTTTTAAGACGTTGATGTCATTGGGGTAGTTACTGGTCAAATAAATAAACGTCCTTGTTTTCCTTGTTTGTCAGTGGAGCGTTACAACCCTCAGGAGAACCGCTGGCACACGGTGTCGCCCATGGGTACCCGCAGGAAGCACCTGGGCTGCGCCGTCTACCAGGACATGATCTACTCTGTCGGAGGTCGAGACGACACCACGGAGCTGAGCAGCGCCGAACGCTACAACCCCAGAACCAACCAGTGGTCTCCGGTTGTCGCCATGACGTCCAGACGGAGTGGGGTGGGTATCTTTGCTGTAGCGTGCACACGGGGGGGGGGGGGGGGTTCACATCCAGCCCATGGGGTGAATTTACAAAAATGACACGGGAGGTGCTTGAAATCCTGGAAAATTCTTGAATTTTAGTGTTGTCTTTTCAAGGTCTGAGAAGTGCTTGAAAGTCTTTGGATGTTTGACCAAAGGTTTGTTCAGACAGGTGATGGTTTGAAGAAAAACAAACAAACTAGAAAAGCCCCCCCCTCATTTTTCATTTCAGTCTTTTGTTAAAGTTCATTCTTAGTTTTAGTCACTTTTAGTTTTTTACAAATTATTTTTGTCAGTCATATTTTAGTCGACTAAAAGTTTCAACATTATGATCCAGTTTTACTCCAAACATGTCGTTCTGTTCTATTTATTTCAGGAATATTCTTGTGTATTAATTCCAGTTCAGTTGTGTTGTACAACTAACATATTGATTATAACTAACATATTGATTATAACTAACATATTGATTATAACTAACAATTAATTATAACTAACATATTGATTATAACTAACATATTGATTATAACTAACATATTGATTATAACTAACATATTGATTATAACTAACATATTGATTATAACTAACATATTGATTATAACTAACATATTGATTATAACTAACATATTGATTATAACTAACATATTGATTATAACTAACAAGGCAAGGCAAATTTATTTGTATGTCACATTCCATGTACAGGACAACTCAAGGTGCTTTACACAAAAACAGAAACAGAAGAAAATTAAAATCATAAAGATGCATTAAAAGACAATTAAAATCAAGACATAAAAACATTTTAAAGCAAATAATAATCTAAGTAAAAGCTCCAGTGAACAATAATGTTTTCAGGCCTGATTTAAATGAACTGACAGTTTGAGCAGACCTCAGGTATCCAGGTAGTTTGTTCCACAGGTGAGGAGCAGAGTAACTGAATGATGCCTCACTTTGTTTCGTTCTTATCTTTGGAACACACAGTAAACCTGTTCCTGATGACCTATGACCTCAGGGCTCTGGATGCTTCATATGGAACCAGTAGGTCTAGGATGTATTTGGGTCCAAGGCCGTTTAGTTCTTTATAGACCAGGAGTAAGATTTTGAATTCTATCCTTTGACCCACAGGAAGAACATGTAAGGATTTGAGGATGGGTGTGATGTGGTCCAGTTTCCTGGTACTGGTCAGGACTCTGGCAGCAGTGTTTTGGATCAGCTGTTGCTGCCTGATTGATTTTTTGTTTAGACCAGTGAAGACACCATTACAATAATCTAATTTACTGAAAATGAATGAATGAATGAGTTTTTCTGTGTCTGGTTTGGACAGAAGACCCTTGATTTTAGCGAATGTTCTTTAGGTGGTAATAAGCAGATTTGGTAATGGCTTTTAAATGGTTGTTAAATTTCAGGTCAGAGTCAATAATTACACCCAGATTTCTGTCTTGGTTTGTGGGGTTTAGTGACATGGACTCAAGGTGTGCACTGACCTTTGACCTTTCTTTTTTGGGGCCAAAAACAATCACTTCTGTTTTGTCCACATTAAGCTGGAGGAAGTTCTGGAACATCCACTCAGTGATTTGATGAATGCATTTACTCAGTGTCAGTAAAGGACTGTAATCGAGTGATGACACGGAAATATAAAGTTGTGTGTCATCTGCGTATGTGTGGTAAGAAATGTTGAAATGCTCTATGATCTGAGCCAGGGGCAGCATATAGATGTTGAACAGAAGCGGTCCCAAAATTGACCCTTGGGGAACCCCACACAACATCTTTGTACTCACTGACCTGTGATTGCCAACTGAAACGAAGTAGTTCCTATCTTGTAAATAAGATTTGAACCAGTTTAACACAGTGCCCGTAAGCCCCACCCACTTTTCCAGTCTGTCAAGCAGTATGTCATGGTCAACTGTATCAGAACATATTGATTATAACTAACATATTGATTATAACTAACATATTGATTATAACTAACACATTGATTATAACTAACACATTGATTATAACTAACACATTGATTAAAACTAACACATTGATTATAACTAACATATTGATTACATGTCTGATTGAAGAAACACTGAGGATTTATTAATTCAAGTCATTTCAGTTTCTTAGAAATAACATACACATTCCAACACTACACTTACCTTTATAACTGAGTAAACACACTGAAATGAAATAAAAATCACCGTAGTTTATACCAAACACTTTACAGATAAAACCTTCTGAATAATAATGAAACATAAAAACTAGTAGACTGATTCAAAAGAAATATGTGTTATTAGATGGAGGTCTACAGTAGAAACCTAGTGTGAAACATGTTTACTGTTAATATGTTATAACATACTGTGATTTTTATTGTTTAGAATAACACATAGACCTGATTCAACATAACCTCCTTGGTGGAGGTTAAAAAAAAAAAAAAAAATATATATATATATATATATATATATATATATATATATATATAAAGTAAAGCTGCACAATATAGTTGAAAGTTACAGTCCTAGATGCAAATAGTTTAATCTAGGACTGTAACTATTAATACCTAAATGAAAGCTATGAACATTTAAAATTCCTTTGATCACCAATCAGAAGATCCTGTTCTTTGGTGATCAGGCCATAAAATGCTGATCGGTGCTTCACTACTAACTTGACTGACTTGATCTTCCTACACAGATGACTTGGACTATGTTGAGACTTGAGGGGTCAGACTTGTGACTCGCTCCCATCTCTGCTCAGGTCATCACATGATCGTTGTGGACCAATGGAGTTTCAGATTTTTGACGGCAGATCAGCTGACAGTGTGTGTGATGACAGTCACATTAGTAGAAACGTTCAGCCAAACACCCTCTAAATAATGTTTTATATTCATCACTAAGACAATAATGTATATATGTGGTATAATGAACTGTTATTAGAATAAAAATCTGTTTATTATCCTATAAAATATGGTGTAATACTCTCAGATTCATGTATTGTCTTAGGTTATTAACTGTACAGAACAGATCAACCATCAGGTATCCAGTGTGTGGACATGAATGTAAAGACAACCATCTGTGGACATGAATGTATGGACAACCATCTGTGGACATGAATGTAAAGACAACCATCTGTGGACATGAATGTAAAGACAACCATCTGTGGACATGAATGTATGGACAACCATCTGTGGACATGAATGTATGGACAACCATCTGTGGACATGAATGTATGGACAACCATCTGTGGACATGAATGTATGGACAACCATCTGTGGACATGAATGTATGGACAACCATCTGTGGACATGAATGTATGGACAACCATCTGTGGACATGAATGTATGGACAACCATCTGTGGACATGAATGTATGGACAACCATCTGTGGACATGAATGTATGGACAACCATCTGTGGACATGAATGTATGGACAACCATCTGTGGACATGAATGTAAAGACAACCATCTGTGGACATGAATGTAAAGACAACCATCTGTGGACATGAATGTATGGACAACCATCTGTGGACATGAATGTAAAGACAACCATCTGTGGACATGAATGTATGGACAACCATCTGTGGACATGAATGTATGGACAACCATCTGTGGACATGAATGTAAAGACAACCATCTGTGGACATGAATGTATGGACAACCATCTGTGGACATGAATGTAAAGACAACCATCTGTGGACATGAATGTAAAGACAACCATCTGTGGACATGAATGTATGGACAACCATCTGTGGACATGAATGTATGGACAACCATCTGTGGACATGAATGTATGGACAACCATCTGTGGACATGAATGTATGGACAACCATCTGTGGACATGAATGTAAAGACAACCATCTGTGGACATGAATGTAAAGACAACCATCTGTGGACATGAATGTATGGACAACCATCTGTGGACATGAATGTATGGACAACCATCTGTGGACATGAATGTATGGACAACCATCTGTGGACATGAATGTATGGACAACCATCTGTGGACATGAATGTATGGACAACCATCTGTGGACATGAATGTATGGACAACCATCTGTGGACATGAATGTATGGACAACCATCTGTGGACATGAATGTATGGACAACCATCTGTGGACATGAATGTATGGACAACCATCTGTGGACATGAATGTATGGACAACCATCTGTGGACATGAATGTAAAGACAACCATCTGTGGACATGAATGTAAAGACAACCATCTGTGGACATGAATGTATGGACAACCATCTGTGGACATGAATGTATGGACAACCATCTGTGGACATGAATGTAAAGACAACCATCTGTGGACATGAATGTATGGACAACCATCTGTGGACATGAATGTATGGACAACCATCTGTGGACATGAATGTAAAGACAACCATCTGTGGACATGAATGTATGGACAACCATCTGTGGACATGAATGTAAAGACAACCATCTGTGGACATGAATGTAAAGACAACCATCTGTGGACATGAATGTATGGACAACCATCTGTGGACATGAATGTATGGACAACCATCTGTGGACATGAATGTATGGACAACCATCTGTGGACATGAATGTATGGACAACCATCTGTGGACATGAATGTAAAGACAACCATCTGTGGACATGAATGTATGGACAACCATCTGTGGACATGAATGTAAAGACAACCATCTGTGGACATGAATGTATGGACAACCATCTGTGGACATGAATGTAAAGACAACCATCTGTGGACATGAATGTAAAGACAACCATCTGTGGACATGAATGTATGGACAACCATCTGTGGACATGAATGTAAAGACAACCATCTGTGGACATGAATGTAAAGACAACCATCTGTGGACATGAATGTATGGACAACCATCTGTGGACATGAATGTATGGACAACCATCTGTGGACATGAATGTATGGACAACCATCTGTGGACATGAATGTATGGACAACCATCTGTGGACATGAATGTAAAGACAACCATCTGTGGACATGAATGTAAAGACAACCATCTGTGGACATGAATGTATGGACAACCATCTGTGGACATGAATGTATGGACAACCATCTGTGGACATGAATGTATGGACAACCATCTGTGGACATGAATGTATGGACAACCATCTGTGGACATGAATGTATGGACAACCATCTGTGGACATGAATGTATGGACAACCATCTGTGGACATGAATGTATGGACAACCATCTGTGGACATGAATGTATGGACAACCATCTGTGGACATGAATGTATGGACAACCATCTGTGGACATGAATGTATGGACAACCATCTGTGGACATGAATGTATGGACAACCATCTGTGGACATGAATGTATGGACAACCATCTGTGGACATGAATGTATGGACAACCATCTGTGGACATGAATGTAAAGACAACCATCTGTGGACATGAATGTAATGACAACCATCTGTGGACATGAATGTATGGACAACCATCTGTGGACATGAATGTAAAGACAACCATCTGTGGACATGAATGTATGGACAACCATCTGTGGACATGAATGTATGGACAACCATCTGTGGACATGAATGTAAAGACAACCATCTGTGGACATGAATGTATGGACAACCATCTGTGGACATGAATGTAAAGACAACCATCTGTGGACATGAATGTAAAGACAACCATCTGTGGACATGAATGTATGGACAACCATCTGTGGACATGAATGTATGGACAACCATCTGTGGACATGAATGTATGGACAACCATCTGTGGACATGAATGTATGGACAACCATCTGTGGACATGAATGTAAAGACAACCATCTGTGGACATGAATGTAAAGACAACCATCTGTGGACATGAATGTATGGACAACCATCTGTGGACATGAATGTATGGACAACCATCTGTGGACATGAATGTATGGACAACCATCTGTGGACATGAATGTATGGACAACCATCTGTGGACATGAATGTATGGACAACCATCTGTGGACATGAATGTATGGACAACCATCTGTGGACATGAATGTATGGACAACCATCTGTGGACATGAATGTATGGACAACCATCTGTGGACATGAATGTATGGACAACCATCTGTGGACATGAATGTAAAGACAACCATCTGTGGACATGAATGTAAAGACAACCATCTGTGGACATGAATGTATGGACAACCATCTGTGGACATGAATGTATGGACAACCATCTGTGGACATGAATGTAAAGACAACCATCTGTGGACATGAATGTATGGACAACCATCTGTGGACATGAATGTATGGACAACCATCTGTGGACATGAATGTAAAGACAACCATCTGTGGACATGAATGTATGGACAACCATCTGTGGACATGAATGTAAAGACAACCATCTGTGGACATGAATGTAAAGACAACCATCTGTGGACATGAATGTATGGACAACCATCTGTGGACATGAATGTATGGACAACCATCTGTGGACATGAATGTATGGACAACCATCTGTGGACATGAATGTATGGACAACCATCTGTGGACATGAATGTAAAGACAACCATCTGTGGACATGAATGTATGGACAACCATCTGTGGACATGAATGTAAAGACAACCATCTGTGGACATGAATGTATGGACAACCATCTGTGGACATGAATGTAAAGACAACCATCTGTGGACATGAATGTAAAGACAACCATCTGTGGACATGAATGTATGGACAACCATCTGTGGACATGAATGTAAAGACAACCATCTGTGGACATGAATGTAAAGACAACCATCTGTGGACATGAATGTATGGACAACCATCTGTGGACATGAATGTATGGACAACCATCTGTGGACATGAATGTATGGACAACCATCTGTGGACATGAATGTATGGACAACCATCTGTGGACATGAATGTAAAGACAACCATCTGTGGACATGAATGTATGGACAACCATCTGTGGACATGAATGTAAAGACAACCATCTGTGGACATGAATGTATGGACAACCATCTGTGGACATGAATGTAAAGACAACCATCTGTGGACATGAATGTAAAGACAACCATCTGTGGACATGAATGTATGGACAACCATCTGTGGACATGAATGTAAAGACAACCATCTGTGGACATGAATGTAAAGACAACCATCTGTGGACATGAATGTATGGACAACCATCTGTGGACATGAATGTATGGACAACCATCTGTGGACATGAATGTATGGACAACCATCTGTGGACATGAATGTATGGACAACCATCTGTGGACATGAATGTAAAGACAACCATCTGTGGACATGAATGTATGGACAACCATCTGTGGACATGAATGTATGGACAACCATCTGTGGACATGAATGTATGGACAACCATCTGTGGACATGAATGTATGGACAACCATCTGTGGACATGAATGTATGGACAACCATCTGTGGACATGAATGTATGGACAACCATCTGTGGACATGAATGTAAAGACAACCATCTGTGGACATGAATGTAAAGACAACCATCTGTGGACATGAATGTATGGACAACCATCTGTGGACATGAATGTAAAGACAACAATCTGTGGACATGAATGTATGGACAACCATCTGTGGACATGAATGTAAAGACAACCATCTGTGGACATGAATGTATGGACAACCATCTGTGGACATGAATGTATGGACAACCATCTGTGGACATGAATGTATGGACAACCATCTGTGGACATGAATGTAAAGACAACCATCTGTGGACATGAATGTAAAGACAACCATCTGTGGACATGAATGTATGGACAACCATCTGTGGACATGAATGTATGGACAACCATCTGTGGACATGAATGTAAAGACAACCATCTGTGGACATGAATGTATGGACAACCATCTGTGGACATGAATGTAAAGACAACCATCTGTGGACATGAATGTATGGACAACCATCTGTGGACATGAGTGTAAGGACAACCATCTGTGGACATGAATGTATGGACAACCATCTGTGGACATGAATGTATGGACAACCATCTGTGGACATGAATGTATGGACAACCATCTGTGGACATGAATGTATGGACAACCATCTGTGGACATGAATGTAAAGACAACCATCTGTGGACATGAATGTATGGACAACCATCTGTGGACATGAATGTAAAGACAACCATCTGTGGACATGAATGTATGGACAACCATCTGTGGACATGAATGTATGGACAACCATCTGTGGACATGAATGTATGGACAACCATCTGTGGACATGAATGTAAAGACAACCATCTGTGGACATGAATGTAAAGACAACCATCTGTGGACATGAATGTAAAGACAACCATCTGTGGACATGAATGTATGGACAACCATCTGTGGACATGAATGTATGGACAACCATCTGTGGACATGAATGTATGGACAACCATCTGTGGACATGAATGTATGGACAACCATCTGTGGACATGAATGTATGGACAACCATCTGTGGACATGAATGTATGGACAACCATCTGTGGACATGAATGTAAAGACAACCATCTGTGGACATGAATGTATGGACAACCATCTGTGGACATGAGTGTAAAGACAACCATCTGTGGACATGAATGTATGGACAACCATCTGTGGACATGAATGTATGGACAACCATCTGTGGACATGAATGTAAAGACAACCATCTGTGGACATGAATGTAAGGACAACCATCTGTGGACATGAATGTATGGACAACCATCTGTGGACATGAATGTATGGACAACCATCTGTGGACATGAATGTAAAGACAACCATCTGTGGACATGAATGTAAGGACAACCATCTGTGGACATGAATGTAAGGACAACCATCTGTGGACATGAATGTATGGACAACCATCTGTGGACATGAATGTATGGACAACCATCTGTGGACATGAATGTATGGACAACCATCTGTGGACATGAATGTATGGACAACCATCTGTGGACATGAATGTATGGACAACCATCTGTGGACATGAATGTAAAGACAACCATCTGTGGACATGAATGTAAAGACAACCATCTGTGGACATGAATGTAAAGACAACCATCTGTGGACATGAATGTAAAGACAACCATCTGTGGACATGAATGTAAAGACACCATAAGTGTTAAAGCTGTGTGTGTTTATTCTAGGTGGGTTTAGCCGTGGTCAACGGTCAGCTGATGGCCGTCGGAGGCTTTGATGGGACGACGTATCTTAAAACAATAGAAGTGTACGATCCTGACGCAAACACATGGAGGTGAGTGAGTGGATCTGAAGGAAACTGAAGGAGTTTATGTTGGAGAGGTTTTAGGAGAAGTGTC
>CM035799.1:47732976-47738033 GCA_020466265.1 Siphamia tubifer | reverse complement strand
CTCAGTTTTTAGTTTTTATTCCGTTTTTGTCTCAGTTTTTAGTTTTTATTCATAGTTTTAGTCTCAGTTTTTAGTTTTTTATTCATAGTTTTAGTCTCAGTTTTTAGTTTTTATTCAGTTTTAGTCTCAGTTTTTAGTTTTTATTCATAGTTTTAGTCTCAGTTTTTAGTTTTTATTCATAGTTTTAGTCTCAGTTTTTATTCAGTTTTAGTCTCAGTTTTTAGTTTTTATTCATAGTTTTAGTCTCAGTTTTTAGTTTTTATCCGTAGTTTTAGTCTCAGTTTTTAGTTTTTTATTCAGTTTTAGTCTCAGTTTTTAGTTTTTATTCATAGTTTTAGTCTCAGTTTTTAGTTTTTATTCAGTTTTAGTCTCAGTTTTTATTCGTAGTTTTAGTCTCAGTTTTTAGTTTTTATTCAGTTTTAGTCTCAGAAGGATGATCACCAGGAGTTTGACAGAACATTAACTAACCAGTGTGTCTTTAACTAACTAGTGTGTATTTAACTAACCAGTGTGTTTTTAACTAATCAGTGTGTTTTTACTAACCAGTGTGTCTTTAACTAATCAGTGTGTTTTTAGCTAACCAGGGTGTTTTTAACTAACCAGTCTGTTTTTAACTAATCAGTGTGTTTTTAACTAACCAGTCTGTTTTTAACTAATCAGTGTGTTTTTAACTAACCAGTCTGTTTTTACTAACCAGTGTGTTTTTAACTAACCAGTGTGTTTTAACTAACCAGTGTGTTTTTAACTAACCAGTGTGTCTTTAACTAATCAGTGTGTTTTTAACTAATCAGTGTGTTTTTAACTAACCAGGGTGTTTTTAACTAACCAATCTGTTTTTAACTAACCAGTGTGTCTTTAACTAATCAGTGTGTTTTTAACTAACCAGGGTGTTTTTAAGTAACCAGTCTGTTTTTAACTAACCAGTCTGTTTTTAACTAACCAGTGTGTCTTTAACTAATCAGTGTGTTTTTAGCTAACCAGGGTGTTTTTAACTAATCAGTGTGTTTTTAACTAACCGGTGTGTATTTAACTAACCAGTGTGTTTTTAACTAATCAGTGTGTTTTTAACTAACCGGTGTGTTTTTAACTAACCAGTCTTTTTTTACTAACCAGTCTGTTTTTAACTAACCAGTGTGTTTTAACTAATCAGTGTGTTTTAACTAATCAGTGTGTTTTTAACTAATCAGTCTGTTTTTAACTAACCAGTGTGTCTTTAACTAATCAGTGTGTTTTTAGCTAACCAGGGTGTTTTTAACTAACCAGTCTGTTTTTAACTAATCAGTGTGTTTTTAACTAACCAGTCTGTTTTTAACTAATCAGTGTGTTTTTAACTAACCAGTCTGTTTTTACTAACCAGTGTGTTTTTAACTAACCAGTGTGTTTTAACTAACCAGTGTGTTTTTAACTAACCAGTGTGTCTTTAACTAATCAGTGTGTTTTTAACTAATCAGTGTGTTTTTAACTAACCAGGGTGTTTTTAACTAACCAATCTGTTTTTAACTAACCAGTGTGTCTTTAACTAATCAGTGTGTTTTTAACTAACCAGGGTGTTTTTAAGTAACCAGTCTGTTTTTAACTAACCAGTCTGTTTTTAACTAACCAGTGTGTCTTTAACTAATCAGTGTGTTTTTAGCTAACCAGGGTGTTTTTAACCAACCAGTCTGTTTTTAACTAATCAGTGTGTTTTTAACTAACCAGTCTGTTTTTACTAACCAGTGTGTTTTTAACTAACCAGTGTGTTTTAACTAATCAGTGTGTTTTAACTAATCAGTCTGTTTTTAACTAACCAGTGTGTCTTTAACTAATCAGTGTGTCTTTAACTAACCAGTGTGTCTTTAACTAATCAGTGTGTTTTTAACTAACCAGGGTGTTTTTAACTAACCAGTCTGTTTTTACTAACCAGTGTGTTTTTAACTAACCAGTGTGTCTTTAACTAACCAGTGTGTTTTTAACTAATCAGTCTGTTTTTGACTAACCAGTGTGTTTTTAACGAACCAGGGTGTTTTTAACTAACCAGTCTGTTTTTAACTAACCAGACCATAGTTTTTCTCAAACAGGAATGTTTTCAACCTGTAGACTGTGTCGACCTCTTTAATATTAAATGGAAGGTGATTCCATAAGACAGTAACCATGGTAACTACGACAGTAACCATGGTAACTACGACAGTAACCATGGTAACTACGACAGTAACCATGGTAACTAAAGGTTCTACCTCCTACTGTACTTTTACAGACCATGGTAACTTCTAGTAGACCTACATTCTGAGAACACAGGGTTCTATTGGGCTGGTCCAGAACCAGATCATTGTTCCAGGTGTCAGTTCTGTTCCAGTATTGGACCAGTGGTTCTACAGCACTGGTTCCCCCCCTCCAAACATATTTTTAGTCCAGTACCCCCTGACATGGGCAAAACATTTTTGGAAGAAAACAGTGGAACAGTGTAAAGTCAGTGTCAGATGTTTAGCTCATCCAGACAGAGTCACCAGGAACTATTGCCATCACGCTTTGTCCGTCGTCCACAATTCATTAAATACCCCCCCCCCCCCCCCCTCAATTCTTATCAGATTTCAATTCTGATTTTATGATCTCTTGAATGACTCCCTTTTGTTGACAGTAAGACATCACAGCTGTGAGGACCAGATGAGCTCAGGGACATTGGAACTATTGTTTAGATGACTTTTTATCCAACCCATTCTCACACCCAGAGCAGTGACAATAGTCTCCTGTCAGCGTGTCTTTGTTTCTTGTCGCTGTAGTTGTTTCTGGTGAAAGGTAGAAATATCTGTGTTCACTTCATATGTGAATCTGTTTGTTACTGTTTGTGGACTGAGTCACTTCTGTTAAAGCTCCTCCCATTTTATGTGAGTAAGAGACTGTCCCCGTTGCCATGGAAACTGGCCTGGAGTTACACACGCAGACACACACAGAGAGCTGACTAATCATGAGTGAGGTTCTGAGGAACAAGTAGATATATTTATTTTTCCTGTAATGTGAAAAACAAAACCACTGAACTCACCAAAATGAAGCAGATCTGTTAGTCTGTCAATCATGTTAAAGCTCCTCCCACAGTCTTAATGGACCTTTTTCACAACTTCCGCATTTCACACTGGACATACATCAGAGGAGCATAACCCTCCTTCTGCACCGCCATTGTAACATAGCAGGATGTTGTTGTCATGTCCAGAAGCATCTTATATTTCCTTCCACTCCTTCCCTGTTAACGGTGAAGCTAGAGGAAAATGGGTCCAGGCTATTCAGTGTTATGAAGGGCCCAGTTTTATCATTAAAACAGGAGCACTTCCGTCTGCAGCAGACACTTCACATCAGAACACTACATCTGGGGATGACGGTTTGAAACCCTAGCATTTTTCCTTGGAATGATTCTATTCCTACAGGAAAAAGGAGCCAGTATATGAACGCTGTCAAAAACGGCAGCTGTTAACGTCGCTATGAGTTGAGATAAAACAAATGTCTATGGTTTTAAAGTTATGGTGAACACAAATAAGTAATGTTGTCCTTAAACTGTAGTGGTGACCTTTAACCTTTCCATGCCAGTACATCAGTGTCAGCAGTAAACAACAGTAGCATTGGAAGGAAAGAGTGTAAATAGTGATAGAACAGTGAACAGTAGTTAGTGCAACAGCAGTAAGTCACAGTAAATGTATGAACACTGATCAAACCTGGAGTTTGGGACCATCCTCTTTTTTAATTTGTCATGGGTAACATCTAACCCTCACAAAAACCTGCCCGTCTACTACATTAAATATTATGACAAACAAACACTAACATAAACACACACTGCCAGAGAAAAATGGGAACGGATTATGTTAGCATTTGGCTAACGTTAGCATTATGCTAACGAGACGTTGACTTGAACCATAGACAGAACAAATATAAAATAGTCAAATAGTCCATGTCCTCTATACTATCCATACATAACCCTAGAACCCTAGTCCTAGGTAGAAGTGGACAGACTAATGACTGGTGGACAGACTAATGACTGGTGGACAGACTAATGACTGGTGGACAGACTAATGACTGGTGGACACACTTATCACTTCAGTAGCATTAGCCCCAGGGCTCTGTCTACTTACAGTTATAATGTTTACTCACTGAAAAACCTCTTAGCCTTAATCAAGTTTCTTTTTTGTTAGTGAATTTTCCTCCATGATTCTCCCAATATCTGCAAATGATAAAAGTAACACATTTCTTCAGGAACTTGAAAAGACTCTTTCAATATTACCGTCTTTCTATTGTCTGTTAAACACAGGAAGTTCGGTGATGCTCCTCTGACGTATGTCCGTTTATTGTGAAAATGGTCCATAGTCTGCAGGTGTTTCATAGTGCCAGGAGCACTGTTGCCATGGTGATGAGCAGTGGCGGGAACTTCAAAGGGCAGACTCATAGACAGCTCCACACTCTGTTACATGGAAAAAATAGGTGTGAACATACTGCCGAACTACTGCCATTTTTGGTAAAAGTGTAAATAATTGTTGAAAACAAAGTTGATGATGAGTGACAGGAGGGTGTGAGGAACAAGTACATGTACTTTTTATGTGTGTACTGTGAAAAATAAGTGAGTTAGAACAATTTGAAAAACACTGAACTCAACATGAGACAGAAATGATTTTTCCAATAGAAGTCTATTGACAGAAATCCCTGACATCATCCCAAACAGGTTCCTGTCATTTCACTTTAAAAAGAGCTAGATCTTCAAACCCTGGTTTGTTTGAATTCTCACAACCATGGCAACATTTGTGGAAAAGATTGTTTGTCTACTATTTATGGTTTTGCCGTGAGGACGAGTTATTGAGACATTTTTCAGCTTCATTTTTTCTTCTCTCGTGCTCTAGCGATGACATCACCCACTGATAAAAAGTCAGATTTTGGTCTTTTCAGGGTGGATTTACTGAGTTCTCTATCGACAACCGTAAATCACACCCTCATGACAATCACATCCTAAAGACACCACAAAAATGACTGTGTTTGAAAGTTTAAATGAAGTCTGTGCCACAAAGTATGAAGAAGCAGGAGTGTTGGAAAAAAAGGACATTTTT
>CM035799.1:47655476-47725476 GCA_020466265.1 Siphamia tubifer | reverse complement strand
TGGACATAGGTTTTGATTTGTTGTCAACCCCAAGCAGTCCGCCCATACTTGGTTTGACCTTTTTGTCCTTATCAGTTTTTAACTCCGTTCTGCATAGAAAACTGTCACTTAAATCAATATAAGCTCCCTCCTCTTTCTGACGTTTAAACAGACGCACGAGTAACTGCACATGATGTAAAGACTTCTGGAAATTTACACTCCAGCACATCTGGTCCCACATGTGAAATGGGCACAGCTGTGACCTCTGGAGTGACCAAAACGCGCTAGATCATTACCCATTATTTATTGAAAAACAGGGTTTAACTCCCAAAACGTCCCTGTATGCACCTCATGCAATGGTACGCCAACTTCCTGCATGTTAAACCCACGAACTGACCGTTCCGACCGAACATTTGTTTCCATGTTCAATGGTAAAATTCCCTCTAGAATAAACAGCTGTATAACGCAAAATCTTAACCATAACTATAACGTTTTCAATGGACACAAAACCACCCATAATAAATGGCACGAAATCACCATGGTCACCTGGTTCAATGGTTTTTAACCAACTGTCACTCATTCTGTCAATAAACACCACCGGTTTGATATTTTTCTCATTCACTTTTCTACAGTTTGCAATAATATGGCCTTATTTCCTGCAATAGAAACACATTTTCCATCACCTTTACTTTTATTTTGACTCACCCCTGTGCTAGAATGACCATTAACTGTCTCATTTTGATCCTGTACCTGCTGATGTTCCACCCGTGCTTGAGAATCATAACGTTCTGATTTATTAAAAAATGGACGTTCGACCCAACTTACTTTATGGGTTAATACACACTCAACACTGCAGCTTTTGAAAGTGTAGCAACCTTAGACTCATTGACATGTGTAGAAACTTTCTCTGGAATATTGTTTTTAAAGTCTTCCATTAGCATTAACTCCCTCAGCTGGACAAAGTCCATCACATCATTTATCAAAACTTTTTTCTTTTTCCCGAGCAAATTCACTATATGTTTGATTAAATGATTTCTTTACTTTTCTAAACTGTTGTCGATAATATTCAGGAACTTTTTCATAAGCTCTCAAAACTGCTGCTTTTACTTTATCATAATCAACAATGTCCTCTGTGGACGCAGTCGCATAAGCAGTCTGGACTGTCCCAGTTAATGGACATTGAAGGAGCATTGGCCAAACTTCTGGAGGCCATTTGAATGAACCGGCAGTGCGCTCAAACAGTGAAAAATGTATCAACATCATTTTCATTAAAATGTGGAACAAGGCGAGAACACTTAATCGCATCAAATGCTTCGGGCTGATCTCGATTTCTCCCTTGGATGACTAGATCTAACTCAAGGAAGCAGATTTGTCCTTCCACCTCCACGCGCTTGATCTCCAACTCCTTCACTTTCAACATAGTCCAGAGTAGCAGGAAAAATACCACGTTCCACAAGCACAGAGATTATTTCACTTTATATTACGGCCTTCTTTGACTGTTTTGCAACAGGAATATCCAGACTGTGAACCTATGATACCAAATCTGTTTGTCAATAACATCCAATGCAGGGTTTTTTACAAATTCATCTTTGTCTAATACAAATGCCATGATGCCTATTTAAACCCAATGTTGGTGGGATTGAGGGGCTCCTCAAAGTATTCCTTCCACGGTCCAACTATATCCTCAGTCAACAACTCCCCACCCACACTGTAAACAGTGTGGGCAAGGTGTATTTTACTGAATTTTACTGTATTTTAGTGTATTTTCACTGCTTGTCACTCTATTTGTACTGCATTTTGGTGACTACACGTGAACAGACTTGGGCTGTTTCTCAATACCAAAGTACACCAAGTTTGTACTTTCGTACTTGGTTGTACGGACTTAGCAAGTTCGAACTACCAAGTACAGACTTGGGAGGACAGGAGGACGCTGGGCGGTTATTCTGCAATTGGGACGGCAGCGTACTTGACTATGTCACCAACTCGGCTCGTCTTGACTTACCTACCTCCAGTTATTTTCTCCATTTAATGTATTTGAAATAAAATGAACTATGATAGAAAACACAAACATGCATCTTTGTCTTTGGATTTGTGGCCTGTATATAGAGGCTTTGGTCCCAAAACAGTTTGTGGTGTAGTCGCGGAGTGGTAGAGTTGTTGTAGTTAGCAGTGGAGTTTTCAAATAAGTATTTTCAGTGGTAGTAAAAAAAAAAATCCCAAAATGGAACAGATTGTGACAGCTATCGTCGTCGGTTCGCTCGACAAAGCAGCAGAAGGTGAAGCTGCCGAGCTGAGCAGGTGGATCTGTGTGAGGGTTAGGGTTAGGGTTAGGAGCCAGGATGTATATACATGAAAATATTTTATTGAAAGAAGTTGATTTATCTTTTGTCAGCTGTGGTTTACAGTGATGTTGAAATGTACTGGGTTATATTGACAGGTGATTCAAATATGGGATGGACACATCTCTAAAAACATTAAATAAAAATTTTAAAAAAACCTACTGTGGTACTATAACCTTACTAAAATGAGATTGGAGATACGTTATATAACACTATGTTACTATTAAAATAATTTAGCTCAATGCACCCACACAATTCACAATATGCCTTTTCAATAAGAGTTAATTTATGCATAAATGAACATGCTTGACCATTTTACTGGCATTTCTGCATCTCCTTCTAGAAATGATATAATCTTGGCACATGATACTGAAAACATATACATGTTAAATTACAAATACATGCTGTAATGGAATTATATTGTGTGTTAACATTGTATTATTTTCTTTATTCTTTGTATTATTACTTTGTCTTTGTAAATCACATCAGTGCTTAACCCAGGACATGTTTAAGGTGTAACCAGTTGGGGGTCTGGTTATGACACCTACCCAAATCCTTGTGTTTCCTGTGATTGGCCAGTTGTATCTGTATAAGTACCTGTGTTTCTCTTTGTTGGGCAGATCTCTCCACACACATGCTGCCATGTGTGTGTTCTGTCTTGAACAAAATTCATTACAATTATTTTTCTAAATATTATTCTGATTCCAGCTTCGTTCTTAATTAAACTGAAATAATTCCACAACAATGCATACAGGCCTGTGCAGTTTTTATTCTTCACATCAGGAAAACAAGATTTGTGACCCACCACCACGAAACCAGGCATAAGTCGCACTGAGCCGTTCAGAGCTACAGCCAAATTTAGGCTGGAAGGTGATTTGTTATTAGTGTTTACACCTTATCAAAAAACGGTACCTTAACACCTCTATGTTCACTTCCTGTGGTCATTACATTGAAATCCAATCAATAAAGGTGTTTATTGAGTCAATTATTTAAGCGGTGACAAAAGTTCAGGTATTGCTGAGCAAAGACAAAGACGACTTCCACCTCTTTTCGCCGAACAAAACGATCTCCGTTCCGTGGGTAAACACCCAAGTGTTTGGTACGAGGTAAAAGCTTATATTGAATGTTCTGTCCAATGGTGTAAGCCAAATGATTATAATACGTCACACTTCTGTCCTATTATTATAATATATAAAACTTCTGTGACATGTCCATCAGAGTGTCCTTTAACATCTGTCAACAATTTGTGTCAATCGGATACAAATTATTATGCGTTGCTAAGGACTTCCTACCCCAAAACAGTCCAAAACTTTAACGGACAATATCTAAAAATATGCAAATTGTAAAATATGTCCAAATGTGGATATTAAAATGACCATAACTTTGGTTCTACTTGTGATAGAAACATCATTTTTTCACCATCTTAAACCTTAGTTTCCACTCTACCAAGATACACACATAACTCTGTTTGGATTTACACACACTTATGACTGGTTTACTGGTGGTGGGTCACATATTTTAAATGTTGTATGTACTTTGAATGGAAATCTGACATTTGCAAACATTCTTATTTATTTGACAACCTTAATAAAGTGTCCTGTGATCCACCTGGGGGACTGCAAGTTCCTATAGGCAATGACACACCACACACTTTTTTACTTTATATGAATGGAGGGTGAATGAGGTCAGCAAATAATCTGCAAAACCATGGATGCAATGCAAGTAGAACCTCTCAAGTGATGGAACGTGGAGGGAAATTTAAAACATTTAATTATGTCATTCTTATCAGGCATTTCAAATTTAAAAAGACAATTTATATTTACAACTAAATTTACTATTAAATAAATATATATCAAAAACACAAATTCATAACAATTAAACAATTGTAAAAACCTAAATTCTCTCAATAAAAATGTGTTTTTTTTACATAAACAGGACCAAAGCCCCTTGCAGAGCGATGCACAAATGAATAATAACAACGTTGTGTTTTTCAGGGTATCCACTAACAACATCAGCCTTAGGAAAAGGCCCATGAATGGAGCCATGAAGTGTGTGGAACCTCCTACAGGACAACAGCAGACAGATTTGTAGGACAGTCCACACCATCATTGACAAAATGATGAATATCCTCCATATGTTGATTCATTTCCCCAGAGGAGGACAGATGGTGGAGGTGGGGGCCGGTCTTGGGTCTGGGGTCTGCCAATGGTACCATGTCCTGTGTCCTGCAGAGACAGAAGACAAGCTCCACACACACAAACATTTGTGATGCCAGAGGAAAATGTGTTGACATTTTTGTACATGATGCACTTGTCCTTCGAAGGTCCCCGATGTATCTGCAGGACATGTGTCCACCAGCTGGACACTTCCTGTTGGGACATGGACCATATCCTGCAACGTCCTGTTGTAGTTATGACACCATATCATCAGAGCACACCCTCTGTCTCACACACACTCACACACTCACACACACGCACACACACACTCACACATACAGACACTCACACGCACACACACACTCACACACACACACAAGCACACACTCACACACACACACACGCACACACACACTCACACACACACACAAGCACACACTCACACACTCACACACACACACACTCACACACTCACACACTCACACACACACACTCACACACAAGCACACACACACACACACTCACATGCACACACACACACATACAGACACTCACACGCACACTCACACACACACACTCACACACGCACTCACACACACACTCACACACATGCACACACACACTCACACACACACACACTCACACACATACACACTCACACACATACTCACACAGACATTCACACACACACACTCACACACACGCACACACTCACACACATGCACACACACACTCACACACACACACTCACACAGACATTCACACACACACACTCACACACACGCACACACACACACACACACACATACTCACACACAAGCACACACACACACACACTCACACCCAAGCACACACACACACACTCACACACACGCACACACACACTCACACACACACACAAGCACACACTCACACACAAGCACACACTCACACACACACTCACATGCACACACACACACTCACACACACACACACTCACACACACACACACACACACACACACTCACACAGACATTCACACACACACACACGCACACACACACACACACACACACATACTCACACACAAGCACACACACTCACACCCAAGCACACACACACACACTCACACACACGCACACACACACTCACACACACACACAAGCACACACTCACACACAAGCACACACTCACACACACACTCACATGCACACACACACACTCACATGCACACACACACACATACAGACACTCACACGCACACTCACACACAAGCACACACTCACACACATGCACACACACACACACACACAAGCACACACACACACTCACACACACACACTCACACACAAGCACACACTCACATGCACACACACTCACACACAAGCACACACTCACACACACACTCACATGCACACACACATACAGACACTCACACGCACACTCACACACACACACACACTCACACACACACACTCACACACACGCACTCACACACATACACACTCACAGACATGCACACACACGCACACTCACACACAAGCACACACACACACTCACACCCAAGCACACACACACACACTCACACACACTCACACACAAGCACACACTCACATGCACACACGCGCACACACTCACACACACACTCTTTGGGGTCCTAAAAACACGCTGGCGCTCAATTTTCTTCAGGGTCCTTGATATTTGCCCCAAAGGTGGTTGATATTTGTTGCACGCTCTGATATTAACCAGAGGGACCTGTAGGTAACAGAGTGTGACGGATGGTTGGCCTGCTCTGCTCCAGAAGAACGAGCTGAACATGACTTCATCTACTAGATGTAGTCATGAATATAGGACATAGATGTAGTGTAACTGCAAATATAAGCA
The DNA here is from genome assembly GCA_020466265.1 of Siphamia tubifer. Taxonomy (NCBI): domain Eukaryota; kingdom Metazoa; phylum Chordata; class Actinopteri; order Kurtiformes; family Apogonidae; genus Siphamia; species Siphamia tubifer. The sequence continues at coordinate 47,719,139 of CM035799.1, read as the reverse complement.
GAATGTACATATTTGTAAACATACTGTATATATGTATATCTTACATAGGTGTGTGTGTTGAATGTTCTGGCTATGACTGTGTATAATTGTAAATATATTGTATGTTCATTTGTTGCAATGTTCTTTTTCTGGCTAATTAAAATGCAACTGCATTGTTAATTATTGTGTATCACTTCCATTCCCTGGTTTGAATATTACAAGAAAACCATCATTTAATTTACAATTTCACAATAACAATATTAAATTAAAATGTCTCCACTAGCTTCTCAAACAGAGACAGATAATGTTGAGCTGTTGCTGCCCTCTCTCTCCTCCTCTCTATTCATTATAACTGTCAGAAAGGCTCCCAGTATAATACCAAGCAGAGGAACATGGATAAAACCTAATATTTATCCTTAAGGTTGTTCCTTTTTTTTTTTTTTTTGCTTGCTTGGCCGTTATGGCCGTGCTTGAAGTGGCTACAAAGTCCCTGGGAAAAACAAATACAGGAATAAATGAGGTCACACACTACTTCAATAAGATCAGCCGTCAAGGGTTCTGACAAAGATTTTTTATATCTCACTGAAACAGGCCACCGTTCCATCATGTCTGAAGGCAGCCACCGTTATACCCGTACCAAAGAAGAAGAGTATAAGCAGCCTGAATGACTATAGACAAGTGGCACTTACCTCAGTGGAATGCTTCGAGAGGCTAGTCCTGCACCATCTTAAGTCCTGCCTCCCTAAGGACTTTGACCAGCATCAGTTTGTCTACAGGACCAATAGGTCGACTGCGGATGCAATTTCCACTGTCCTCCACGCTGTCGTAAGCCATGGGGAAAAACAGGGCAGCTATGTCAGGTTGTTTTTTGTTGATTTTAGCTCAGCTTTTAATACCATCCTGCCCACTGATCACAAAGCTGGCTGACTTGGACTTCCCACTCCTCATCTGCAACTGGATTTACAGCTTTCTGACAAACAGACCACAGGCAGTGAGGGTGGGGCCCCACATATCCTCCACTCGAACACTCGAACACTCAGCACAGGCTCCCCCCAGGGCTGCGTGCTGAGCCCCTTCCTGTACACACATGATTGTGTCCCCCTGCATAACTCCAACATCATCGTAAAATTTGCGGACGACACTACAGTGGTGGGTCTCATCTCTGACGACGATGAGACAGCGTACAGGGAGGAGGTTCAGAGACTGGTGGCCTGGTGTTCAGCACACAATCTGCATCTGAACATTAGCAAAACGAAGGAGATGGTGATGGACTGGAGGAGAATAGACCCCACCCCGCTTCACATAAAAGGAGTCTGCGTGGAAAGGGTCTCCTCCTTCAGGTTCCTAGGGGTGCATGTGGCAGATGACCTAAAGTGGCACACCAACTCAGCAGCAGTGGTCGGCAAAGCGCAGCAGAGGCTACACTTTTTAAGACTGCTGAAGAAATGCCACCTGGACAGAAACCTGATGCTGACGTTCTACTGCTCCACAGTAGAGAGCGTGCTAGCGTACCGCATCACAGTGTGGTACGCTAGCACCACAGCCAAGGAGAACAAAGCTCTCCAGGGGGTCATCAAGGAGGCCCAAAACATCATCGGCTGCCCCCTGCCTTCCCTGGAAGAGATAGCTGGTTTACGGGGATTACGCAGGGCAAAGAAGATTTTATCTGACCCATCCCACCCTGGCCGGAGCCTCTTCAACCCCCTGCCCTCCGGTAGGAGATACAGGACCCTGAGGAGCAGAACCAACCGGTTCAGGGAAACTTTTTACCCATGGGCAATAAGACTTCTTAATGCTGGATTGTGATCAAGTGTTTTTTATGTATGGATGGTTTTAACTATGTTTGGATGTTGCTTTTATCTTTATATAGTTTTTAACAAATTTTAGCCTTTTATACAGTTTATTCATATATTATTTATTTTATTTATCTTGTATTGCACTTTGGGGGGGGGGGTTCCTGCAACATTTCATTGTAACTTGTGTGCAATGACAATAAAGTTTATTATTATTATTATTATTATTATTATTATTATTATTATTATTATTATTATTATTATTATTATTATCTTAAACATTAAGGATGAAGACTGTAAATATCTGAACATAATCTTCACCCAGACATGCGAGCATCCTGACTTGGCCGAGTTTCGTCTGCCAGTGAAAAGGGTCTCGTTGGTCGCCCACCGCTGAATAAGGTGGTGTTTCCTCAGTTGTCCCTCAATTAAATATTGCTTATGTCAGAATGTACGATGACAGCAAGTGTAGTCTGTTCATGCAGATGGACGAGCAAACAAACATCTTGGTTAAACGTTTAAGTTAAATAAATAAAAACAAAAATGATTACCCTAATTTCACCATAAGCCAACACGATTTGCCCGATAACAAATAATACATTAGTTTCTGAGTCCAACAACTGCCTGTTACATGTGTGGAAAACTAACTTATATCTCAAGTTTAAACCTTTTTTACATCAGAACCAGCAGCAAATTTGGAACGGTCATGCCAGGATAAGGTTGTTTTTTGCGGGAAAACATGAAAGCTAACTGACAGTTCATCTTGCTAGCTGGGGGTCCCATTAGTAGGACGGCACATCTCCGAAAACTTCGGAGCAAATTTTCAACTACGCGCTATCGTAATAAATCGACTACATATTTAACATTTTAAAGTCCACTTTCTCACATAAAATAATCTTAAAATTACATTCCGTGATACTAAAACAATAATATTTAATTATTTTAACTTACAGTTGTGGGTCCTCTCCTCCTCCATTGTTGGTACCAAAATGCATTCTGGGATAGGAGGCTCTCCCAAGTACGCACAAGTCACCATACTTGATAAAATGGGTGTGTCAAGTACACATACAGGAATTTCAAGCGTACTTCGCGATATCCGAACTTGTGTATTGGAACCGTACTTGGGCTGCAACTGATGACGTTTCAGAAGGACACGAGTACACAAGTATGGACAAGTACGCATATTGAGAAACGGCCTTGGTATGAAAGATAGGTTATAAAAATGACAAAAACAGATGGGAGAGAGAGAGAGAGAAAGAGAGAGAGAGAGAGAGAGAGAGAGAAAGAACTCAGTGTCTGTACCTCCTCCATCATTCTATCTCCTAGTGCAGCTTAGACTGAACTGTGACTTCAGTCTGTTTTTAACTAACCTGACCATAGTTTTTATCAAACAGGAATGTTTTCAACCTAATTTTAAATGTAGAGACTGTGTCGACCTCTTTAATATTAAATGAAGATGATTCCATCAGACAGTAACCATGGTAACTAAAGGCTCTAGCTCCTACTGTACTTTTACAAACCCTACGGACTTTCAATAAACCTGCATTCTGAGAACGAAGGGTTCTATTGGGTTGGTACGGAACCAGATCATCTTTAAGATAAGAGGGGCCCATACCATTAACCCCTGACCTCTGACCCCTAACCCTAACCCATACCATTAATGGTTTTATATGTAAGGAGGAGGATTTTAAATTTAATTCTAAACTCAATTGGAAGACAGTGAAGGGTTTGGAGCACAGGGGTGATAGGGTTAGGGGTCATTTAATTTTAGCTAATGTTGCACAAGTGAAAGAAGGCTGTTCTGCATGTTTGGTTAATGTGCCCTGACCTCTGACCCCTGACCCTTTGAATGACAGATGTGGATCAAATAAAACTCCTAAATTTTTAACTGTGGCACTGGGTGTTCCACTTAAGTTGTCTACAGTAACTATGTGGTCAGGTAGGGAGTCTGTGGCATTTTTAGGACCAATTATAATGACTTCAGTTTTTTCAGGGTTCAATAAAAGATAATTGTCACTCATCCAAGTCTTTATGTCTTGGACACATGTACTTAGTTTATCTATTTGTCTGGTCTGATCAGGTTTAATCGATAAATATAGCTGTGTGTCATCTGCATAACAATGAAAATTAATGCCATGATTTCTAATGATGTTACCTAAAGGGAGCATATATAGTGTAAACAAAATAGGCCCAAGGACTGACCCTTGAGGAACGCCATAATTAACTCTGGAGGACTGCGATGATTGTTGGTTGATGTGAACAAATTGGTAGCGATCAGATAAATATGATTTAAAGCAGCAGAGGGCTGCTCCTCTAATACCTATATCACATTCTAATCTGTGCACTAAGATACTGTGGTCAATGGTGTCAAAGGCTGCACTAAGGTCTAATAACACCAGGACCCATATTAATCCCATGTCAGCGGCTAATAATAAGTCATTAGTAACTTTAACTAACGCTGTTTCAGTGCTATGATGGGCACGAAAGCCAGACTGAAACTGTTCAAATAAACTATTATCCTGCAGGAATTGGCACAGCTGTTTAACTATTACTCGTTCTAGAACTCTTCAGAGGAAGGGCAGATTAGATATAGACCTAGAATTGTCTAGAATGTGTCATACGTTCATCTCATCCCGGCTGGATTACTGCTATTCACTATTCACATGTCTTCCATCGACCACCTTCAACTAAGAGGTGGCTGATTTGGAAGACATGATAATAGATATGACATCAGTTTGGTCTACAGTGGTGAAATTATTTAGTGTTACAGAGGGATTTATAAAAAGGCCTAGGTTTGAAACCACTGCTTTTTCTGATCTAATATTTGGGAGTAGTTGATCTATTTTATGGCTGTGAGGTGTGTGTGTGTGTGTGTGTGTGTGTGTAATAGAATAGTTATGACATCTAAAGTGGATTTCTTTCAATTTCATCACTTGTAAAATGACAATAAAGACTTTGTCTTTTTGTCCTATATTGTATAAACAGGTGTGAATGACTTTAGATCAGTAGTAGCCTGTGTTTCCAGTGGTTGTTAAAGTGTTTTGTCAGTATAACAGTAGTTTTTATCTTCCTCAGTTCTTCCACCTCAGTGTATCCAGTCTTGTCCTTCCTGTGTGTTTGGAACAGTGGCAGCAGGACAGAGCAGCTGTTTGTGTTGTCTGTCAGTGTTCAGTGGAGGATTAGAGGACAGACGTTCAGCTGTTAGGGTTAGAACACTGACACTGACTTTTTATCTCATGACTTTGACTTCGCTTGATGAGCCTTGTAGTGCAGAAAATACAGTGTTTTTATTTATTTTTTTAATGTTCTGCCTTACCTTAGAGGGCTGTGAACACACTGCATGTTTACTTTTTATCATCATTTTGACTTTTTATCTACTACTACTACGGTACTACAACTAATCAGTGTAATCTTTAGGATGACGTAGTTAGAGCGCCTGAAAGTTGACGGAAGAGTCTGGAGAAAGTTAGGAATGACTAAACAAAATGGTGGATTATGGAGCTGAACGACTGTTGTCGCTTCTGTAAAAAGAATTTAAAGATTGTTGACGTTTTCTCACATTCTTCACTCATCTGTGATAAAAGGAAATCTACATCTGTTGTTGTTCTTCTTCTATGGTTGTTTACACTTGTTTCTCTACCAATCGTTGCAGCATCACTTTGTTAGGCCCGCCCTCTGACTCTATACTTCACTGTGATTGGTCGACCAGTTTCAGGGAAATCTAGACAAAAGTTACATTGAGCGAAACTAGACTACTACGATAGAACATTAGATTTACTGATGCTAGGAGGAGCTAGTGTGGCTAGGCTACTACGATAGAACATTAGATTTACTGATGCTAGGAGGAGCTAGTGTGGCTAGGCTACTACGATAGAACATTAGATTTACTGACGCTAGGAGGAGCTAGTGTGGCTAGGCTACTACGATAGAACATTAGATTTACTGATGCTAGGAGGAGCTAGTGTGGCTAGGCTACTACGATAGAACATTAGATTTACTGATGCTATTGTTGTGGATTTTCATCATGGATCAAAGATGTCGACACCAGAAGTTGAGTAGAAAAAGGCTCAGTTTATTCTGACATATACCCATCCTTTATAGTCCATTTTCAGATACTCGTTCCTCACACTAAACCCGCTCTAACCAGTTCCCTGACGTCCTTTGACGCCAGGGCTCATTGCTGTCTCCTCATATAGTCATAACAACACAACTTATCTTACAAACTAGATAGCTTTGACACACAGAAGGGCAATGTGACCTTTCTTCTCACAAATGATATGTCATACATATGGATATATATATTTATTTCCTTCATTCCCCCCTTTGATAATTATCAATTATCAACTTCATTTACCAGTTCAATACAAGTAAGGGTGAAAAACCTGTCAGATGTTTATTAACAGGAAAAGTCCCTTACGACCCCCAACCAAAGTTTGAGCCTTCTGCACATCTTTATATTTGGAGCGATCACCAGTGGCTTGCATTGAAGGGATGTCAATCGAGATGGATTAAAACTGAGCTGTGAATAATTTATCTAACTGTTGATTTCATGTTGATTCAATATTGAGTAATATAGGATCTTATGTAATTTATAGACACTATTGATTCCAATTAATATAATATAAATATAAATAGTAAGTAAATAGCAAATAGTAAAATACAACACTTAATTTGAAATTTGTATATAAACCACCTCATTTAAATTAATATCAGATTATTGATTAGGAATTATCATATTGCAAAGTGAATACATGAAATGTGGATTACTATCATTATTGATTGAATATGGATTAATATGATTATTGATTACCTATTCTATAAAAGAAAATCACAACATTGTCATTTAGGATGGAGAACAATCATAACAACAGAGACAGTATAACCATTGTTATAACCACAGTCCATGTACCATTGTAGTTTTAACATTAACTATTTACCATTGGTTAATGTTCTAAGGTTTACCTCAGAGATGATAACATTATTATTTCCTTCTTTAGCAGATCCTTCTAACCTTAGGGCATTAATGTTTTCATGGGTTAAGGTTAGAACTCCTTATCATTGGCAGTGTTACCAGTTTGGGCCGGTATAGAAACATTTGAGCTGTTTTTGCTAACACTTCAGCATTATGAAAACAACACTACAAACTATTATTTTATGATTTAAATAAAACAAATTCAGTATATTTCACTTCCTCATATTATGATCATGTAACCTTCCCTTTCCCTTTAATTTTAATTGCATTGAATTATTCAACTGTTATAACAACATGACATTGTGATGTCACATCAATACATGTGTAACAATGATCTTCTTATGTGTGTAATAGTGATGTGTGTGTGTGTGTGTGTGTGTGTGTGTGTGTGTGTCTGTGTGTGTGTGTGTGTGTGTGTGTGTGTGTGTGTGTGTGTGTGTGTCTGTGTGTGTGTGTGTGTGTGTGTGTGTGTGTGTGTGTATGTGTGTGTGTGTGTGCGTGTCTGTGTGTGTGTGTGTGTGTGTGTGTGTGTGTGTGTGTGTGTATGTGTGTGTGTGTGTGCGTGTCTGTGTGTGTGTGTGTGTGTCTGTGTGTGTGTGTGTGTGTGTATGTGTGTGTGTGTGTGCGTGTCTGTGTGTGTGTGTGTGTGTCTGTGTGTGTGTCTGTGTGTGTGTGTGTGTGTCTGTGTGTGTGTGTGTGTGTGTGTCTGTGTGTGTGTCTGTGTGTGTGTGTGTGTGTGTGTGTGTGTCTGTGTGTGTGTGTGTGTGTGTGTGTGTCTGTGTGTGTGTGTGTGTGTGTGTGTGTGTGTGTGTGTGTGTCTGTGTGTGTGTGTGTCTGTGTGTGTGTGTGTGTGTGTGTCTGTGTGTGTGTCTGTGTGTGTGTGTGTGTGTGTGTGTGTCTGTGTGTGTGTGTGTGTGTGTGTGTCTGTGTGTGTGTCTGTGTGTGTGTGTGTGTGTGTGTCTGTGTGTGTGTGTGTGTGTGTGTGTGTCTGTGTGTGTGTGTGTGTGTGTGTGTGTGTGTGTGTCTGTGTGTGTGTGTGTGTGTGTGTGTCTGTGTGTGTGTGTGTGTGTGTGTGTGTCTGTGTGTGTGTGTGTGTTGTCCAGGTATTGGAGTCTCCTTCCTGCTTCTTTCTCTTATTATAAACTATGTATTTTATTTATGTGTAAACAAACCTCATGGTCAGTTTTAACCTCTTATTCATCCATGTCTTTTAATTTGTTCCATATAATGTCTAGGTTTTTTCTCTTATTTTAAAGGTTTTTTCTCTTATTTTAAAGGTTTTTTCTCTTATTTTAAAGGTTTTTTCTCTTATTTTAAAGGTTTTTTCTCTTATTTTAAAGGTTTTTTCTCTTATTTTAAAGGTTTTTTCTCTTATTTTAAAGGTTTTTTTCTCTTATTTTAAAGGTTTTTTCTCTTATTTTAAAGGTTTTTTTCTCTTATTTTAAAGGTTTTTTTCTCTTATTTTAAAGGTTTTTTTAGAGGTTTTTTTCTCTTATTTTAAAGGTTTTTTCTCTTATTTTAAAGGTTTTTTCTCTTATTTTAAAGGTTTTTTCTCTTATTTTAAAGGTTTTTTTCTCTTATTTTAAAGGTTTTTTCTCTTATTTTAAAGGTTTTTTCTCTTATTTTAAAGGTTTTTTCTCTTATTTTAAAGGTTTTTTCTCTTATTTTAAAGTTTTTTTCTCTTATTTTAAAGGTTTTTTTCTCTTATTTTAAAGGTTTTTTCTCTTATTTTAAAGGTTTTTTCTCTTATTTTAAAGGTTTTTTCTCTTATTTTAAAGGTTTTTTCTCTTATTTTAAAGGTTTTTTTCTCTTATTTTAAAGGTTTTTTCTCTTATTTTAAAGGTTTTTTCTCTTATTTTAAAGGTTTTTTCTCCTATTTTAAAGGTTTTTTCTCTTATTTTAAAGGTTTTTTCTCTTATTTTAAAGGTTTTTTCTCTTATTTTAAAGGTTTTTTCTCTTATTTTAAAGGTTTTTTTCTCTTATTTTAAAGGTTTTTTTCTCTTATTTTAAAGGTTTTTTTCTCTTATTTTAAAGGTTTTTTTCTCTTATTTTAAAGGTTTTTTCTCTTATTTTAAAGGTTTTTTCTCTTATTTTAAAGGTTTTTTTCTCTTATTTTAAAGGTTTTTTTCTCTTATTTTAAAGGTTTTTTTCTCTTATTTTAATTGTTATGAGTCAGTGGTTTCAACACTTAAACCTTAGAATAAATGACCTTTATTTGAACATTTCCTCTGGCACTGTCTTAGATAAAGTAGAATATTCCATTAGTTCTTATACGTTCGATAGTCTACTGTCATGTGAATGCATGTTTATTAAATTTTAAACGTTTTCATTTGAAGACGTTGTTGAGCGTATTTTTCTGAAGTGGGTGAGTTTCAGGAACGTGCTCGGGTGGAAATCACTTCAACCCAATCTGTCAACACTGTCATTAAATGAACTAAAATAATATAAGTATGAAGCCACAGTGTTTATGTTATTTAAATATTTATACCTAGTACTAGTATACCACAAGCCTTTTCCTCATGTTAATATTTATACTCAGTTGTTGATTCAGTTAATGACTACGACTATTTCTATGAAGTAAAGTCAGGTCAAAGTAACATGTCCGTCCCCTCTTTGATTAATTAACACAATTAAACACCTTAAACATCTCACATATGAATCAACATTTGTGTCATAAGCTCCGCCTATGTCCGCCAATAGTAAGTCTGTGATTCTTGGTGTCCAATCACACGTCTTCTTCCACCATTGCATTATCAGTGTAATGGTGATAGTCAATCATTTCTCATGTCCTTAATACTGTCCATCACAGAGTGATGTGATGGTGTCCATTGAAAAGGGGACAACTTCATGTCCTTTCTCAGACCAGAGAAATATAAATATATATATATATATATATATATATATATATATATATATATATATATATATATATATACATATACACACACACAGTGGTACCTCTACTGACCACAGACCCAGCTACCAAATAATCAAAGTAACGAAAAACCTTTAACTCAATTTTTTGTTTCTGAATACAAAAGAAAATTCTATTTACTTAAGGAAACTGAAAGCTCCGGAACATAAATACTATGTACATACTGTACATACTGTACGTATCATCCCATTGGCTATGAGGGAGCTACCCATGATGCTTTTGGTGACCTTTGACCCTCATTCATCACAGAGTTACTGTTGTTTGGTGAGTTTTTCCCAGTGTTTTCATTTAAACTTTATTACAGAACGTGTTCATTATTCATCATGAGCCCAAAGAAAGTGATTCTGATGAAAATGAAAAGAAGAAGAAAGAAGAAGAAAATAAACCCAATGGCACCCACATGTCTGGTATGAAAATGACCCACATTTCTGGTATGAAAATGACCCACAGGGAAGAGATTGACCAAACGCTTCAGCGCGGCTCTGACATGATGATGTTTCTGAAAATTGAGAAGATTCAGTTTACCCCCAGAGGGTCAATGAGGACGTTCTTCAACATCTGGGATGCTTTATTGACTTAAAGCTGCAGGAGGCAGAATTCCAAAACGAGTAAGTTTTTGCATGAGACTCGTAAGGAAACAACTCCTCTCTCTCCCTCCCCTCGGTGTTTTAGCTCTGTAGCTCCGCCCACTCTCTCAGCTCCATGCTCGCAAACGCGTATCAGCCGTACTGTTTTGGCTACGAAGACTGGAGGTTGCCATCTCCCCTATGGTGCAGAAAGCATTTAAAAGGTGAAATTCAAGTGTCATGTCAGTTACAGGTGAGAAAACACTCCCATCACAGACCAAAATTTGCTGTTGTAAAAATTAGAACATTTTGTCAAGTAATGTAACCAACAACAACTTTATCTTGCTACTGCTAATGTTACGTACGACTCTTGTCGACATAGAAACACGTCTGAAAACAAAAATGAAACATTTACGATGCATGTCATAATGTGAAAATGTACAAGTTGTTCCATATATTAGTGACAGAGCACGAGGTCAGACAGTGAGTATGTTCTGGGGCTGTCAGAGGGAGAGGGAGAGGGCAAGCTAGCGTTTGTGGCTGTGGATGCGGACCAATGTCAAGGACTGCATCTAAATGAGGACACTCTGGGACATGACCTCGGACGAGTCCAAGATTTACAAGCTCAAATGTATTATGAGGAGACTAAATATACATATTTTAAGTTTATTTTTGCTATTGCGTGTTGCACTTTTGCACTGTATATTTTTATTGGCTGATGCCAGCGTTTATTTTAATAATAAAAAATATGTCGAAAATGAAATTCACAGTTCACTTTTATTTTTTTACAAAAATACATAATCCAAAACACATGGAAAAAATTATGGGAAATATACGATAAAGTGCAGCAATTTGGAAATATTGATCTGGCCAGCAGCGTAGCTGACCGCTGGGCAGCAGCGTAGCTGACCGCTGGGCAGGTGTTGTGGATCCGCAGGCAGGTGTCGCATCCTCTTGTGCTCAGACGTTCACTGAGGAAGCTTTTAAGAATGAACAAAAAAGGGCACGTTAGAATGTTTTAAGTCAGTTATTTAGACTAGAACCCCTATCACATGTTGCTTGGGTCACAATGTTGTCCTCGCCGAATCAAACAGCGATCCCAAAATCATAGAGTACTTCATTTCACTATGGATGTGAGAATTATTACAAATTACTCTTACATCGGGCGACACGGTGGTGCGGTGGTTAGCACGGTGGTGCGGTGGTTAGCACGGCGGTGCGGTGGTTAGCACGGCGGTGCGGTGGTTAGCACGGCGGTGCGGTGGTTAGCACGGCGGTGCGGTGGTTAGCACGGCGGTGCGGTGGTTAGCACAGCGGTGCGGTGGTTAGCACGGCGGTGCAGTGGTTAGCACTCGTGCCTCACAGCAAGAAGGACCCTGGTTCGAATCCCGTACCAGACCTTTCTGTGTGGAGTTTGCATGTCCTCCCCGTGTCCACGTGGGTTTTCGCCGGGCACTCCGGTTTCCTCCCACCATCCAAACACATGCACTGATAGGTTAATTGGTTAATCTAAAATTGTCCATAGGTGTGAATGTGAGAGTGATTGTTTGTCTATATATGTTCAGCCCTGAGATGAACTGGCGTCTCATACAGGGTGTACCCCGCCTTCGCCCATTGTAGCTGGATTAGGCCCCCAGTGACCCCCGCGACCCCAGTGAGGATAAAGCGGGTTCGGATAATGAATGAATACTCTTACATCCGATGTGGAAACTAATGATCCTAAAGAACAGCCCTGTAAATAAGAACCACAACAATGTGTAAGTGTTTGGTTGTGAGAAGTTGTGTTGTCTTTTTCTGTGTGGTTACCATGAACTGGTGTGTAAACGAGTACCATTAGTAAAAGAGTAATGTTGAATGATGACTTCAGAAAAGGCTTCTGCACCTTTTCCTTGGTGAAGGTGCATCTGCAGTCATTCCTCTGGTAGGAGCTGAACAGCACAGAACACACCATACTGCTGCAGACCGTCAGGACTCTGGTTTTTCGTACGTGCGTGCCTGTGTGCGATGAAACATGACTACAGAGAATGTCTTCCTGCAGGTCAGGAATATAGTCATAGTCGTGATCCACCTTCACTGTGTAGAGCAGGGGTCTGCAACCCTGGTCCTAGAGAGCCGCTATCCTGCATGTTTTAGATGTCTCCCTCTTCCAACACACCTGATTCAGATGATCAGCCTATCATCAAGCTGTGTGGAAGACTGATAATGTCTGTCAGGTGTGCTGGAAGAGGGAAACATCTAAAACATGCAGGATAGCGGCTCTCTAGGACCAGGGTTGCAGACCCCTGGTGTAGAGGCTCCACCTCTGTCTTTTCAGTATCTCATGAAATGAAATTAAAATATGAGAAAAAACAGAAATGATGGTCACTGATACAATGCTGTTATGGAAGAGAGACTATTCTGATAATTCATCTAAATGTGCTTCTTAAGGTCTACAGGCCTTACGGTCTACAGGCCTTAAGGTCTACAGGCCTTAAGGTCTACAGGCCTTACGGTCTACAGGCCTTACGGTCTACAGGCCTTACGGTCTACAGGCCTTACGGTCTACAGGCCTTACGGTCTACAGGCCTTACGGTCTACAGGCCTTAAGGTCTACAGGCCTTAAGGTCTACAGGCCTTACGGTCTACAGGCCTTACGGTCTACAGGCCTTACGGTCTACAGGCCTTACGGTCTACAGGCCTTACGGTCTACAGGCCTTACGGTCTACAGGCCTTAAGGTCTACAGGCCTTACGGTCTACAGGCCTTACGGTCTACAGGCCTTAAGGTCTACAGGCCTTAAGGTCTACAGGCCTTAAGGTCTACAGGCCTTACGGTCTACAGGCCTTACGGTCTACAGGCCTTACGGTCTACAGGCCTTAAGGTCTACAGGCCTTACGGTCTACAGGCCTTACGGTCTACAGGCCTTACGGTCTACAGGCCTTAAGGTCTACAGGCCTTAAGGTCTACAGGCCTTACGGTCTACAGGCCTTACGGTCTACAGGCCTTACGGTCTACAGGCCTTACGGTCTACAGGCCTTAAGGTCTACAGGCCTTACGGTCTACAGGCCTTACGGTCTACAGGCCTTAAGGTCTACAGGCCTTACGGTCTACAGGCCTTACGGTCTACAGGCCTTACGGTCTACAGGCCTTACGGTCTACAGGCCTTACGGTCTACAGGCCTTAAGGTCTACAGGCCTTAAGGTCTACAGGCCTTACGGTCTACAGGCCTTACGGTCTACAGGCCTTAAGGTCTACAGGCCTTAAGGTCTACAGGCCTTACGGTCTACAGGCCTTACGGTCTACAGGCCTTACGGTCTACAGGCCTTACGGTCTACAGGCCTTAAGGTCTACAGGCCTTAAGGTCTACAGGCCTTACGGTCTACAGGCCTTACGGTCTACAGGCCTTACGGTCTACAGGCCTTACGGTCTACAGGCCTTACGGTCTACAGGCCTTACAGTCTAAATATGCAGAACTTTTAGCTTGTGTCAGACCAAACACACTGTTGCAGTGGGCATATTATTAATTTTTAAATCTTACTCGATGGAGCCGTCAGCTTTTCTTTTCACTGGTCGGTGAACATGGTGATTTTAGTCCAAACTGTTGAGGAGAGAGTGAGCCGAGTAGACAGGTGGGTGGAGCTAAATGTCTTCCTGGCATCCATCAGTATGTGGTTATGGAAGGACTTAAGTTCTGCTGTAGATCTAAACACGACAAAACAAGAATGAGCTGTTTTTTCTATATTGTCATGAACCTCAAACATTAACAGTACAAAAAAAAAATGTAAAGAATTAAATGTGATGAATGACTGCATGATACACTGATGTTTAAGTACCTTAAAGCCCAGGTACTTCTCAAACTTCCTCCAGCCAGCGTGTTTTTAGCACAATCTCAGAGTGTTGGTGTCCCACAGATCCCTTCAGTGTCCACTCCTCCCTGTTGTCCAACAAGAGTCCATGGTGACAAGTGCTGAGTGTCCACTGATGTTCTCCTGTCAGGTGGTGGAGTACGTCAGCCCACATATCCTAAAACAGTAAGAATGAATCAGTAATGATCCTCTGAAAAAAGCTCTGGAGTTGTTTAGAAAATTCCATTTCTGTCAGACTAATAATAAATATATATCAAATGTACAAAGAAGTCATCATAGTTTTCTTAGTGTATATTATATGTACATTCTTGTTTACATAATACATATGTATACAGTATATAGTTATATGTATATCCATGTACATATTTCTATTTATATTCCCTCTAGACTATATTTGTATTCATATTTTTCTGTATACTGTATTCTTATTTATATTTGACTTCTTCTTGTCTTTCTTATCTTGTATGTTGTTATATTTATATTATAGCTCTATTGCATCTCTGCACGGTTTTGAGGAGTGTCGCTTTCATTTTACTGTGGATACACATCCACACGTAACAAACACATAATTCTGATTCTGGTTCAGTTTTTTTTTTTCACCACAACAGAGGACACGTCTGGGTAAAGGAGAACGGCCGCTAACACAAAATCAAAAACTAACAGCAGCAGGTGAAAAACAGGAGCAGCTTTGCTCACGGTTAGCATAATGCTAAACTAACAACAGTGAAGCCACAAGTGGCCTGTACCAGCTAACTGTTCAATTAGCTAAACAGTCTCACTGTGGATGCACAGTGACTGGTTAGTTAGCTGGTTTAGTTAGCTGGTACAGCTAACTAAGCTGTCTAACAAGCCACCATTACACATTTAGATATTAGGGGAAATAAACTTAGTGACTCACTGGTCCAGTAGATGAAGAGCCAGCTTGGAATCCAACTTGAAGCCGATCCTGAAGTTGTCTCCATCTTTGAAACACTGTGTTAATATTTACATGGGTGTTGTTGTGTTTGTTATCAGATTCTGTCTGACTCTCTGTTAGAGGAGTCAGTTTTCTGCTTTTTGTGTAGGCAGTGGCTGCTATGTAACTTACATAGACATATTTGTAGTTCCATTAGACATATTTGTAGTTCCATTAGACATATTTGTAGTTCCATTAGACAGATTTGTAGTTCCATAGATATATTTGTAGTTCCATTAGACATATTTGTAGTTCCATTAGACATATTTGTAGTTCCATTAGACAGATTTGTAGTTCCATAGATATATTTGTAGTTCCATTAGACATATTGTTGTAGTTTGTAGTGTAGGCAGTGGCTGCTAACGCAGGAATGGGGATGTTTCCTTTCTGACTATCCGCCGTTGCAACTGGTGTTTCGTCGTGAATGCGCACCGGCTCATCTTTATATATGTACCTTTGGGGGGGGGCTACTTTCTCCACTGGCCTGTGATTGGCTGCTTCCTTCCATTTTTTAAAGGCTGTTTACACAGTCAGCAGAGGGTGCTGGAGTATGGTCTCTGCTCAGATCACTTTCAATGTGATGAAAGATTATTATGAAATTTTTGCTATATTACAAAAAATATGTCGCCTTTAATGTCTATTTATTCTCCAAAGCCAAGTCGTCTGCGATGTTGTGCGCACCTCCTAGAAAATGTAACCTACCACAGACAGTGTCTTAGAGAAGACCAGAAAAGAGGCCTCTGATTGGTCCATTCTACATCCACACTACCTCTGCTTCCCTACTTTTCCCTCTTGTTTTGTGAACATCAACGTCATTGTTGAAGACGACTCGTCTGAATGTGGATTCAGCCGAGTGCATGAGGAAGTGGAAGAATCTGCGAGAGAAGTTTGTTTGACAACAAAAGGATCTGATGTGGGGAATGGGGATCCAGGTGTGGAATCCTAAGGGAGTGGATCCAGGAGGGAGATCGTAGCCAGTTGGTCAGAATGCTCCTTCCGTTGTTCCACATAAAGGTTTGTGTCCACAGGATGTGTTTTTAGCCCAGAGCTGAAAACCTTGTCTTTCCGAGAACCCGTGTTGTTGCTAAGTTACACAGATGTCACACACTTTAGTGCACACCATGTTTATTCCACACTGGTATAAATTACAAATATCTGTGACAAATGAACTGCAACACTTTGCCGCAAGAGCATAAGAGGCCGTTACTTTAACAAACTTACCTCATCGTCCTCCTCATAGGTTAATGGAAACTATAAACATTCAACTGTCATGGACATAGCACCCCCCCCCCCCCCACACACACACACACACACACACACACACACACACGCACACACACATACACACCATGTTTTTTTGTTTTGTGATTGTGTTTTGTTTTGTTTCTTTTCCCAGCTAAAATGTTGTGGGTGGGATATGGGTCATAAGGACTTCGAAAGCGTGTACTCCTGTAATGTGACATACAAAGTTTTGGAAATAATAAAAATACATTTGAAAAAAAAGGCAAATTAACTGAATTATTTTTGTCCGTTAACTTGAACCCTGATGTTCATTTACATTATGAACACTCACTCTACTGTGTGTGTGTGTGTGTGTGTGTGTGTCACTAATTGGACTGAATTTCAGTGCGTAACAAAAGCCCAGGCTGGTAAATTCCAGCTCTTGTTGTTGTACAGACTCTGCTTTGTCCTTTTGCTTCTGTTTGTTCTCTTCTACTGCTGTGTTAACAGTTATACCCCTCCTGCCCCCTGCCCCCTCTCTCTCTGTGTTAACAGTTATACCCACCCCTGCCCTCTGCCCCTCTCTCTCTCTCTCTGTGTTAATAGTTATACCCCCCCGCCTCCCCTGCCCCCCTCCCGTCCCATCCCTCTCTCTCTTGTTCATGCGTCCCATGAAAAGCTTTTTACCCCAAACTTTCCGTGTTACCCCAACCACCTAGAGCCGGGCAAACGCTCCAGGCCAGAACTCAGTTGCGGTTTCAACACAACAACATCTTTGTGGCAACAATGGCCCTTGGTGCTACAGCCGAGTGGACCGACACCGTCTCAGTTGATGAAAAACTAGTTGTTCCCTTCGGCGCTCGAACCCGACCTGAGATTCCACCGGGATCGTCGTGTTGTATCTAAAGGAGGAAGATGATGATCGATGTGCAGAACCCTGAAGATGAGGGTGGCAGTGGCAGAAACTGTGACTTACCAGGCGCAGAGGAACTGGAGTGTAAGATCTGTTACTGTGCCTACAACCTGGGCAGTCGTCGGCCCAAGGTGCTCGAGTGTCGCCACCGTTTGTGCTCCAAATGTCTGGCCAAGATCCTGGACCTCGGCGAATCACCTCCCGATGCTGCATTGTGCCCTTTTTGCCGCTGCATCACCAGACTACCGGGGGAAGTAGTGGGGAACCTGCCGGACGACCGCAACCTGGTGGCAGCGCTGACCCTCAAGGGCAGGAACCACAGGAATCTGTACCTTCATCAAGAGGTCCCTACCGCTGAGCTGCTTCTCAACCCCAGATGTCTGAGCTCTCTGATGACTCCGCCCACGCCTTCGTCATCCGTCGCTTCGTCATCCACCAACACCACCTACTCCTCTATCCGAGGCTCTCCTAACTTTGTGGTCATCACCATCATGGAGCCTCCCCCGGCGTCGGTCCAGGACCTGCGCCTCCAGCGGCCGGTAGGCAGTGGCTACCGCTCGTCCAGTCTGGACTCTATGGTGTCCGTCACACAGAGGTGGACAGTGTGGAACTGCGCCGCCCTCCTGTGCCAGAGCTCTGCCCGGGCGCTGGTGTGGGTGCTGGGGTTGTTGTACTTCAGCTCGCTGCCCATGGGCGTGTACTTACTCATCATGCAGAGGACCACACTGGGGGTTCTCCTGGTGAGCCTGGTTCCTGCCAGCCTGCTCATGATCATGGTCTATGGACTCTGCCAGTGCGTCTGTCAGGAATTCTGGGATTGCATGCCACCGTAACTCGACAAGTACGCATAGATTTGCTTTGACGACGCTTGGATGAAGGATCAGGATTTGAACTACCACCTACTTCCATACTGGACCATTACAGTTAAAACCTGCTCAGATCTGGGTTTCATCTGGTCCAGTCATTCTTTAAGATGAAACTTCATTTACATTAGTATCAGTTCTATCAAATTCTACCACATTCTATCTGATTCTACTCACTTTGGGGCGTTTTTACTATGAAAAAGTATCAGCTCTCATAGTACCCAGTCCAACATTTTGGTACCAACTCTTTTGAGGTTCCAGTGATATTATAACGTGACGTGGCATCAGCATAGACACTGATTGGTGGAGTCATCCGCCATTTAAAAAAAAAACTAGATTTGTAGTTCCATTAGACATATTTGTAGTTCCATTAGACAGATTTGTAGTTCCATTAGACATATTTGTAGTTCATTAGACATATTTGTAGTTCCATTAGATATATTTGTAGTTCCATTAGACAGATTTGTAGTTACATTATACAGATCTGTAGTTTCATTAGACATATTTGTAGTTCATTAGACATTTGTAGTTCCATTAGACATATTTGTAGTTCCATTAGACATATTTGTAGTTCATTAGACATATTTGTAGTTCCATTAGACATATTTGTAGTTACATTATACAGATCTGTAGTTTCATTAGACATATTTGTAGTTCATTAGACATTTGTAGTTCCATTAGACATATTTGTAGTTCCATTAGACATATTTGTAGTTCATTAGACATATTTGTAGTTCCATTAGACATATTTGTAGTTCCATTAGACATATTTGTAGTTCCATTAGACATATTTGTAGTTACATTATACAGATCTGTAGTTTCATTAGACATATTTGTAGTTCCATTAGACAGATTTGTAGTTCCATTAGACATATTTGTAGTTCATTAGACATATTTGTAGTTCCATTAGATATATTTGTAGTTCCATTAGACAGATTTGTAGTTCCATTAGATATATTTGTAGTTCCATTAGACATATTTGTAGTTACATTATACAGATCTGTAGTTTCATTAGACATATTTGTAGTTCATTAGACATTTGTAGTTCCATTAGACATATTTGTAGTTCCATTAGACATATTTGTAGTTCATTAGACATATTTGTAGTTCCATTAGACATATTTGTAGTTCCATTAGACATATTTGTAGTTCCATTAGACATATTGTAGTTACATTAGACAGATCTGTAGTTTCATTAGACATATTTGTAGTTCATTAGACAGATTTGTAGTTCCATTAGACAGATTTGTAGTTCATTAGACATATTTGTAGTTACATTAAACAGATTTGTAGTTCATTAGACATATTTGTAGTTCCATTACACAGATTTGTAGTTCCATTAGACATATTTGTAGTTCCATTAGAAATATTTGTAGTTCCATTAGACAAATTTGTAGTTCCATTAGACATGTTTGTAGTTTCATTAGACATATTTGTAGTTCATTAGACAGATTTGTAGTTCCATTAGACAGATCTGTAGTTTCATTAGACATATTTGTAGTTACATTATACAGATCTGTAGTTTCATTAGACATATTTGTAGTTCATTAGACAGATTTGTAGTTCCATTAGACAGATCTGTAGTTTCATTAGACATATTTGTAGTTCATTAGACAGATTTGTAGTTCCATTAGACAGATTTGTAGTTCATTAGACATATTTGTAGTTACATTAAACAGATTTGTAGTTCATTAGACATATTTGTAGTTCCATTACACAGATTTGTAGTTCCATTAGACATATTTGTAGTTCCATTAGACAGATTTGTAGTTCCATTAGAAATATTTGTAGTTCCATTAGACAAATTGGTAGTTCCATTAGACATGTTTGTAGTTTCATTAGACATATTTGTAGTTCATTAGACAGATTTGTAGTTCCATTAGACAGATCTGTAGTTTCATTAGACATATTTGTAGTTACATTATACAGATCTGTAGTTTCATTAGACATATTTGTAGTTCATTAGACAGATTTGTAGTTCATTAGACAGATTTGTAGTTCCATTAGACAGATTTGTAGTTCATTAGACAGATTTGTAGTTCGTTAGACAGATTTGTAGTTCCATTAGACAGATCTGTAGTTTCATTAGACATATTTGTAGTTCATTAGACAGATTTGTAGTTCCATTAGACAGATTTGTAGTTCATTAGACATATTTGTAGTTCCATTAGACAGATTTGTAGTTCATTAGACATATTTGTAGTTCCATTAGACAGATTTGTAGTTCCATTAGAAATATTTGTAGTTCCATTAGACAAATTTGTAGTTCCATTAGACATGTTTGTAGTTCCATTAGACATATTTGTAGTTATATTAGACAGATTTGTAGTTCCATTAGACATATTTGTAGTTCCATTAGACATATTTGTAGTTATATTGTACAGATTTGTAGTTCCATTAGACATATTTGTAGTTACATTAGACAGATTTGTAGTTCCATTAGACATATTTGTAGTTCCATTAGACATATTTGTAGTTACATTAGACAGATTTGTAGTTCCATTAGACATATTTGTAGTTACATTAGACAGATTTGTAGTTCCATTAGACATATTTGTAGTTCCATTAGACATATTTGTAGTTACATTAGACAGATTTGTAGTTCCATTAGACATATTTGTAGTTCCATTACACATATTTGTAGTTATATTGTACAGATTTGTAGTTCCATTAGACATATTTGTAGTTACATTAGACAGATTTGTAGTTCCATTAGACACATTTGTAGTTCCATTACACATATTTGTAGTTATATTGTACAGATTTGTAGTTCCATTAGATATATTTGTAGTTCCATTAGACAGATTTGTAGTTACATTAGACACATTTGTAGTTCCATTAGACATATTTGTAGTTCCATTAGACAGATTTCTGGTTCATTAGACATATTTGTAGTTTATTAGACATATTTGTAGTTCATTAGACATATTTGTAGTTACATTAAACATATTTGTAGTTCATTAGACATATTTGTAGTTCATTAGACATATTTGTAGTTACATTAAACAGATTTGTAGTTCATTAGACATATTTGTAGTTCATTAGACATATTTGTAGTTACATTAAACAGATTTGTAGTTCATTAGACATATTTGTAGTTCATTAGACATATTTGTAGTTACATTAAACAGATTTGGAGTTCATTAGACATATTTGTAGTTCATTAGACATATTTGTAGTTACATTAAACAGATTTGTAGTTCATTAGACATATTTGTAGTTCATTAGACATATTTGTAGTTACATTAAACAGATTTGTAGTTCATTAGACATGTTTGTAGTTCATTAGACATATTTGTAGTTACATTAAACAGATTTGGAGTTCATTAGACATATTTGTAGTTCATTAGACATATTTGTAGTTACATTAAACAGATTTCTGGTTCATTAGACATATTTGTAGTAATATTAGACATAGTTGTAGTTCCATTAGACAAATTTGTAGTTCCATTAGACAGAATTGTAGTTCCATTACACAGATTTGTAGTTACATTAGACATATTTGTAGTTCATTAGACATATTTGTAGTTCCATTAGACATATTTGTAGTTCCATTAGACAGATTTGGTGGATGACGAAACAAAATCAGTGTGAGCTGTGCAATGACGTTCAGCTATGATTGTGTCTGTTATGGAAATGCTCTGAAGGAGTTAAATCATTCATTAAAGTTAACTCATTCATTAAAGTTAACTCGTTCATTAAAGTTAACTCGTTCATTAAAGTTAACTCGTTCATTAAAGTTAACTTGTTCATTAAAGTTAACTCATTCATTAAAGTTAACTCATTCATTAAAGTTAACTCATTCATTAAAGTTAACTCGTTCATTAAAGTTAACTTGTTCATTAAAGTTAACTCATTCATTAAAGTTAACTCATTCATTAAAGTTAACTCATTCATTAAAGTTAACTCGTTCATTAAAGTTAACTTGTTCATTAAAGTTAACTCATTCATTAAAGTTAACTCATTCATTAAAGTTAACTCATTCATTAAAGTTAACTCGTTCATTAAAGTTAACTCATTCATTAGATTTGGACCTGGCTGTGTCAGCCATATTGGATTAGTCCATTTTGAGGCATTATGGGACATTTTTGAGGATGACATACAAAAGACTATAATTCAACAGCCTTTAAAACCACTAAACATTGTACGACAAACATTAACATAAATGACTTTAAATAGAAACATTTTCTATGATCCTGTCTTTGCCTAAATGTGACTGGAGTGTAAACGTGTGTTTAGTGAAGCCTGTGTTTTTATCTCCTCAGACTCAGCAGAACATCTTTTCCTCTGTCGGTCAAATGTCGTCCATTCAAAGGATATTATACGAAAAAATTAAAATAATTTTAGAAATGTATCTGAAAGAAAGTAGAATTTGACTGTTTCTAAACCAGACAGTTGTTTATGATAAAAACAAACATTGAATTAACTTAAAAATTCTTCTTCACACATAAAAAAAACCTAGTTGAGTGAATTACATTAAATTAAATTACATTAACCCAAACCCAATAAAATTTAATTTGGTTCCTTCAGCTACATGTTTTATGTGTGACCATAAAAAGTAAAAAAGCACGACTGTGCTTTAATAAGTGACAGTGTTGTTAGACTGAAGGACAAAACCTTCTACTAGGAAGAAAACTGTCTTCTTTTTCTTTGGTCTCATTTATTTCACTTATCTCATTTATTTCATTTATTTCATTTATGTCATTTATCTCATTTATCTATCTGATGAACTTCTTCTCCTGGACTCAACACAAACTCAAATCCCATGTGTCTTTTCTTTTCCTCATTAAAGCTGTTGATGAATTTATCCGTTCATTCCAAATAAAGATAGAATTAAACAAACAAAAAACACTTTCAATATTTTTGTCTAAAAAAGTTCTGGAGGTGATGATGTTTTATTTTAAAGATTTTTACACATTTTGAGTTTTCATCTCGTAATTTTGATCATAGTGGACCATGATGGTCAGCAGTGAAGGAGCACTACCCTAAATATGTTGGGATCATTCACACACTGAGTTCAATGAAACAAGATTTAAACCAGTTCGGTTTAACTGAGTAAAACAAAAGCAATATTGATCATTTTTGGGGGATTTTGTCAGTTTTCTTATATTTTCTTGGTTAATTCTTTTTTTTTTTGGTTGGTTTTTGAAGGTTAATGTCTTCATTTGGTTCATACTTGTGTCAGTTGTTGTGTCATTTTTCAGACACTAGAGGACGCTGAAACATTCTGGAGGAGTTTCCTGCTCTGTTTTCCCAGGTAAGTTTTCCAGTCCAGAAGAGTGTTGTCAAACATAAGGCTTGGGGGCTTAAACCTGACCGTCAAAATGTTCTAATCCTGGTTCCACATTCAGTTTGATTTGACCTCCAGTCGACTAGACCAGTAAAATAATCTATAAATAATGACAACAGCACATTTTTGTCTTTATATATATATATATATATATATATATATATATATATATATATATATATATATAATATTATATTATAATGTTAAGAAAATGTCCATAATAATATAATAGGGATGTGATATGAGACATTCAGCTCACAAAATCTAGACGAGATAAGATTTTAAGAAAACTAAATTACAAATTATATGAATGGACACAGGCCCGGACTGGCACACATGAGGACCGAGCCTTTTCCTGGTGGCCTGCCTGTAAACCATGGTAACATGCTCAGAGCTCAGCTGAGTCGGAGCGGTAGGGATGGGTAGTGGTATTTTTTAACACATTGTGATTGGTTAGTGTCTTCATTCTCTGTGGGACCGCCCCTGTTGCATTGACAGATCACTGATGGTTGGCACTAGATCATATACAGAATCGGGACAGTAGATGCTAGATGACAATGGGGGGGGGGGTGCTCAGGACGTTCTCCTCAGGACGAGCTGTGAAGCCACCATAGAGGGCGATACGTTCCATTCAGTGTCATATATTTGCGAGGGCAGGGTCGAACAGCACCCCGACGCTGAAGGTGGAGGGGTGCTGTTCGACCCTGTTGGGGAATATTTTTATTTTATATTTTATTCTACGGTAATTCCAGCTTATTCCTGCTACTACTCTAACAGATTGGATAAAATAGTCGTTACAATGTAGCAAATATTTACTTTCAAAGTGGCCAAACTACCTGCGGAGTGATATGGTACAGTGAATCTGAAGTGACTAAACCCGTTGCCATTGACAGCGGGCGTTAAAGCTCAGCAGGTGGTTATCGAAAAAAATCCGCCCGCTGAAAGCTGAGAATGTCCATTCAAAGTGAATGGGAGATGCCACGACATTCTAGAAGGACGTAGAATAAGACAGGACAAAGTCACCGTCCTCACATTTTATTAACAACACTCTGTTAAAAGTCAAACCACGTGTCATACGTGTAACTATGATTAAGAACAAATGTTTGGCCTTGTTTTATTGTCACTGCCTTTACAGAGTTCACCAGGGATTTTTACTGATGAGAGAATTGGCCTAATTCATCCATGCTAATGCTAATGCTAACAGGGTGATGGTCAATCTGAAGCTGACAACAGTCCTTCACATTGACCTAAAACAGACCCCCCCCCCCCAGCCTCCTGACTCCATCATGTTATTATACTTTCTTAGCAGTATTCAGATCACAGGTGGAACCACCTTTTCACTTTAACATTGATTATTAGTGTTTATTAGCTAAACTAAGATGGCATCTAAACAGTATGCTGACAAAATAATACTGTAGTTAATAACACATATCATGTAGACCCCCCCCCCCAAAAAAAAAAGGTGTTTTTCTTTTCTTTTTCGCCTCTGAGCTGCTGGAATTGGCCTGGATGCTGTGGGATATTCCTGCCCTGAAATCCTAATCCAGTCCAGTCCTGAATGGACGACAGACTTTTATCGAAAAAATTCCGCTCACAGAACGCTGGCAACGTCCATTGAAAGTGAATAATATTATAATATTAACAAAATGTCCAGACAGACACCCGTAACACTCTCGTCCAGTTTTTCAATGATAAGGTTGTTTAAATCCACCTTGGCTCCACTACCTCTCCTCTCCCTTTCTCAGAACTTCTCCCACTATCTTATTTACTGTCCACCTTCGAACTCCCCCTCCCCCTCTGTTATCTTCGACCTCATCACCAAGTCAAAGCCTTTAACCTGTCTACTGGATCCCCTCCCCACAGTCCTGCCTCCCCTCCTTACTCCCCCTCATATCAGCTATAATTCATTCCTCTCTCTCCACTGGAACTGTTCCCGCTCTTTTCAAATCTGCTGTCGTCAGCCCCATCCTGAACAAACCTGGTTCAGATTCCAACAACTTCCACAACCTCCGCCCTGTTTCTCACCTTCCCTTCATCTCCAAGATCCTAGAGAAAACTGTTGCCTCTCAACTCCACTCCCACCTGACCCACAACAGCCTTTATGAACAGTTCCAGTCCGGTTTCCGTCCCTGTCACAGCACTGAAACAGCCTTAATTAAAATCACAGACGACCTCCTCATGGCAGCTGACTCCGCTTTGATCTCCATCCTTATCCTCCTCGATCTGAGTGCGGCCTTCGACACCATTTCACACTCCATCCTGCTCAATAGACTCTCCTCCACAGGCATCACTCATACCTCACTGGTTCCACTCAGTTCATCCAGCTCAAGTCCTTCACCTCTCAGCCCTCCCCCGTCACTTCTGGTGTGCCCCAAGGGTCCGTCCTCGGTCCCCTCTTTTTCATCATATACTCCTACCACTCTGCAATATCTTCCGCAAATTTGGCATCAATTTTCACTGCTTTGCGGATGACACCCAGCTCTATCTCTCCAGCAAACCAAACTCCATTCTCCCACCCTCCTCCCTCGCCCACTGCATCACCGAAATCAAATCGTGGTTCACCTCAAACTTTCTTAAGTTAAACAGTGATAAAGCTGAAATTCTTCTCGTTGGTACCAAATCCACCTTATCTAAAACATCTCCCTCACAATCGACAGCTCCTCAGTGTCCCCCTCCCCTCAGGTTAAGAGTTTGGGTGTCATCCTTGACAGCTCACTTTATTTTCACTCCCACATCAATAACATCACCCGGTCTGCATACTTCCACTTACGTAATATGAACCGTCTCCGCCCCTCTCTCTCCCCCCACACCACTGCCATCTTGGTTCACAGTCTCGTCACCTCACGCATTGACGACTGCAACTCACTCGTCTTTGGTGTCCCCCACAAATCCCTCCATAAGCTCCAACTGGTCCAAAACTCTGCAGCCCGCATCATTACCAAAACCCCTTTGTCCCACCACATCACCCCCATCCTCCAGCAGCTCCATTGGCTGCCTGTCAAATTCACTTTCAAATTACTTTTCACAAGCTCACCCCCCTATTTGTTCGATCTCCTTCATATCAACACCCCCTCACGCACCCTCAGGTCTTCCTCCTCTCTCCACCTCTGTGCCCACCGCCCGCCTCAGCATCATGGGGAGCAGATCATTCAGCCGCTCTGGAACTCTCTCCCACAAGACATCCGTACACTGTTTCTTTGACCCATTTCAAATCAAAACTCATCTGTTCCGAACTGTCTACTCCCTGTAATCCACTGCTCCATTTTACTTTGCTGTGTTTTTTGTGATTGTTTTATTTAACTGTATTGTGTCTTTGAGTGTTGTGAACGGTGCTGTTAAATAAAATGTATTATTATATAATGTTTACAAAATGTCCATAATATTATGTTTATAAAATGTCCATAATAATATTATTGTTATGGCCCGGCTCAGAGTCCGTAACAAAACAGCCAGTAGTGGATAGTGGGAAGATGAGTGTATTTATTTACAATCTGGTAACAGAAAAAATGTGCAAAATGTATGTCAGTTGTGCAGTGGCGAGGTCTCTGTAGCGGAGTGCCCATCGGTGTGAAGCGGCTAACCATCCGAAGCCCTCCCTCAGCATCCAGGAGGCGGGCTTTTATAGGGTGAGCCAGTGGATGATCCTGACACCGGGCCCAGGTGCATAAAAAACGTTCATAAAATGTCCATAATAATGTTATAATGTTTAAAATATGTCCATAATAATATTATAATGTTTATAAAATGTCCGTAATAATATTATAACGTTCATAAAATGTCCATAATAATATTATAATGTTTATAAAATGTCCATAATAATATTATAACGTTCATAAAATGTCCATAATAATATTATAACGTTCATAAAATGTCCATTATAATATTCTAATGTTAATAAAATGTCCATAATAATATTATAACGTTCATAAAATGTCCATAATAATATTTTAACGTTCATAAAATGTCCATAATAATATTATAATGTTTATAAAATGTCCATAATAATATTATAACGTTCATAAAATGTCCATAATAATATTATAATGTTTATAAAATTTCCATAATAATATTATAACGTTCATAAAATGTCCATAATAATATTATAACGTTCATAAAATGTCCATTATAATATTATAATGTTTATAAAATGTCCATAATAATAATATAATGTTTATAAAATGTCCATAATAATATTATAATGTTTATAAAATGTCCGTGATAATATTATAATGTTTATAAAATGTCCATAATAATATTATAATGTTTATAAAATGTCCATAACAATATTATAATGTTTATAAAATGTCCATGATAATATTATTATGTTTATAAAATGTCCATAATAATATTATAATGTTTATAAAATG
This sequence comes from Siphamia tubifer, assembly GCA_020466265.1. Lineage (NCBI taxonomy): Eukaryota > Metazoa > Chordata > Actinopteri > Kurtiformes > Apogonidae > Siphamia > Siphamia tubifer. The sequence goes on along the minus strand of CM035799.1, from coordinate 47,691,441 downwards.
TCCATAACAATATTATAATGTTTATAAAATGTCCATAATAATATTATAATGTTTACAAAATGTCCATAATATTATTATAATGTTTATAAAATGTCCATAATAATATTATAATGTTTATAAAATGTCAATAACAATATTATAATGTTTATAAAATGTCCATAATAATATGATAATGTTTATAAAATGTCCATAATAATATTATGTTTATAAAATGTCCATAATAATAATATTATGTTTATAAAATGTCCATAATAATATTATAATGTTTATAAAATGTCCATAATAATATTATAATGTTTATAAAATGTCCGTAATAATATTATAATGTTCATAAAATGTCCATAATAATAATATTATCCTTATAAAATGTCCATAATAATATTATAATGTTTATAAAATGTCCGTAATAATATTATGTTTATAAAATGTCCATAATAATATTATAATGTTTATAAAATGCCCATAATAATATTATAATGTTTATAAACTGTCCATAATAATATTATGTTTATAAAATGTCCGTAATAATATTATAATGTTTATAAAATGTCCATAATAATATTATAATGTTTATAAAATGTCCATAATAATAATATTATGTTTATAAAATGTCCATAATAATATTATAATGTTTATAAAATTTCCGTAATAATATTATGTTTATAAAATGTCCATAATAATATTATGTTTATAAAATGTCATAATAATATTATAATGTTTATAAAATGTCCATAATAATATTATGTTTATAAAATGTCCATAATAATAATATTATCCTTATAAAATGTCCATAATAATATTATAATGTTTATAAAATGTCCATAATAATATCATTATGTTTAAAAAATGTCCATAATAATATTATTATGTTTATAAAATGTCCATAGTAATATTATAATGTTCATAAAATGTCCATAATAATATTATAATGTTTATAAAATGTCCGTAATAATATTATGTTTATAAAATGTCCATAATAATATTATAATGTTTATAAATTGTCCATAATAATATTATAATGTTTATAAAATGTCCATAATAATATTATGTTTATAAAATGTCCATAATAATATTATGTTTATAAAATGTCCATAATAATATTATAATGTTTATAAAATGTCCATAATAATATTATTATGTTTATAAAATGTCCATAATAATATTATAATGTTTATAAAATGTCCGTAATAATATTATGTTTATAAAATGTCCATAATAATATTATAATGTTTATAAATTGTCCATAATAATATTGTAATGTTTATAAAATGTCCATAATAATATTATGTTTATAAAATGTCCATAATAATATTATAATGTTTATAAAATGTCCATAATAATAATATTATGTTTATAAAATGTCCATAATAATATTATGTTTATAAAATGTCCATAATAATATTATAATGTTTATAAAATGTCCATAATAATATTATAATGTTTATAAAATGTCCATAATAATATTATAATGTTTATAAAATGTCCATAATAATATTATAATGTTTATAAAATGTCCATAATAATATTATAATGTTTATAAAATGTCCATAATAATATTATAATGTTTATAAAATGTCCATAATAATAATATTATGTTCATAAAATGTCCATAATAATATTATTATGTTTATAAAATGTCCATAATAATATTATAATGTTTATAAAATGTCCATAATAATATTATAATGTTTATAAAATGTCCATAATAATATTATAATGTTCATAAAATGTCCATAATAATATTATAATGTTTATAAAATGTCCATAATAATATTATAATGTTTATAAAATGTCCATAATAATATTATAATGTTTATAAAATGTCCATAATAATATTATAATGTTTATAAAATGTCCATAATAATATTATAATGTTTATAAAATGTCCATAATAATAATATTATGTTCATAAAATGTCCATAATAATATTATTATGTTTATAAAATGTCCATAATAATATTATTATGTTCATAAAATGTCCATAATAATATTATAATGTTTATAAAATGTCCATAATAATATTATAATGTTTATAAAATGTCCATAATAATATTATAATGTTCATAAAATGTCCATAATAATATTATAATGTTTATAAAATGTCCATAATAATATTATGTTTATAAAATGTCCGTAATAATATTATAATGTTTATAAAATGTCCATAATAATATTATAATGTTTATAAAATGTCCATAATAATAATATTATGTTTATAAAATGTCCATAATAATATTATAATGTTTATAAAATTTCCGTAATAATATTATGTTTATAAAATGTCCATAATAATATTATGTTTATAAAATGTCATAATAATATTATAATGTTTATAAAATGTCCATAATAACATTATGTTTATAAAATGTCCATAATAATAATATTATCCTTATAAAATGTCCATAATAATATTATAATGTTTATAAAATGTCCATAATAATATCATTATGTTTATAAAATGTCCATAATAATATTATTATGTTTATAAAATGTCCATAATAATATTATAATGTTCATAAAATGTCCATAATAATATTATAATGTTTATAAAATGTCCGTAATAATATTATGTTTATAAAATGTCCATAATAATATTATAATGTTTATAAATTGTCCATAATAATATTATAATGTTTATAAAATGTCCATAATAATATTATGTTTATAAAATGTCCATAATAATATTATGTTTATAAAATGTCCATAATAATATTATAATGTTTATAAAATGTCCATAATAATATTATTATGTTTATAAAATGTCCATAATAATATTATAATGTTTATAAAATGTCCGTAATAATATTATGTTTATAAAATGTCCATAATAATATTATAATGTTTATAAATTGTCCATAATAATATTATAATGTTTATAAAATGTCCATAATAATATTATGTTTATAAAATGTCCATAATAATATTATAATGTTTATAAAATGTCCATAATAATAATATTATGTTTATAAAATGTCCATAATAATATTATGTTTATAAAATGTCCATAATAATATTATAATGTTTATAAAATGTCCATAATAATATTATAATGTTTATAAAATGTCCATAATAATATTATAATGTTTATAAAATGTCCATAATAATAATATTATGTTCATAAAATGTCCAGAATAATATTATTATGTTTATAAAATGTCCATAATAATATTATAATGTTTATAAAATGTCCATAATAATATTATAATGTTTATAAAATGTCCATAATAATATTATAATGTTCATAAAATGTCCATAATAATATTATAATGTTTATAAAATGTCCATAATAATATTATAATGTTTATAAAATGTCCATAATAATATTATAATGTTTATAAAATGTCCATAATAATATTATAATGTTTATAAAATGTCCATAATAATATTATAATGTTTATAAAATGTCCATAATAATAATATTATGTTCATAAAATGTCCATAATAATATTATTATGTTTATAAAATGTCCATAATAATATTATAATGTTCATAAAATGTCCATAATAATATTATAATGTTTATAAAATGTCCATAATAATATTATAATGTTTATAAAATGTCCATAATAATATTATAATGTTCATAAAATGTCCATAATAATATTATAATGTTTATAAAATGTCCATAATAATATTATAATGTTTATAAAATGTCCATAATAATATTATAATGTTTATAAAATGTCCATAATAATATTATAATGTTTATAAAATGTCCATAATAATATTATAATGTTTATAAAATGTCCATAATAATATTATAATGTTCATAAAATGTCCATAATAATATTATAATGTTTATAAAATGTCCATAATAATATTATAATGTTTATAAAATGTCCATAATAATATTATAATGTTTATAAAATGTCCATAATAATATTATAATGTTCATAAAATGTCCATAATAATATTATAATGTTTATAAAATGTCCATAATAATAATATAATGTTTATAAAATGTCCATAATAATATTATAATGTTTATAAAATGTCCATAATAATATTATAATGTTCATAAAATGTCCATAATAATATTATAATGTTTATAAAATGTCCATAATAATATTATAATGTTTATAAAATGTCCATAATAATATTATAATGTTCATAAAATGTCCATAATAATATTATTATGTTTATAAAATGTCCATAATAATATTATAATGTTCATAAAATGTCCATAATAATATTATAATGTTTATAAAATGTCCATAATAATATTATAATGTTTATAAAATGTCCATAATAATATTATAATGTTCATAAAATGTCCATAATAATATTATGTTTATAAAATGTCCATAATAATAATATAATGTTTATAAAATGTCCATAATTATATTATAATGTTTATAAAATGTCCATAATAATATTATAATGTCGTGAGCAGCCCTGACCATCCGTTCAGATCTAGCATCTACTGATCAGTGTTACGAGATAAGATTGACAGTATCCAGCCCAATCACACTTTAAGCCCCGCCCATAGTCTTCAGTTCCCAGACCTCAACAGTTCTACATACATGGATCACATGGGCTGAGTTCACTAACCACTTTTAACAGACAATGGATGTGTGTGAGGACAGAACATGTCTATATATAGAGCACCCTCTGGTGGTCTGTAGACCACATTACATTAAATATCTAGACTGTTCCAGTGACATATGAACACATGGAGCTGGTGTCAAATTACTGAAGGATGAACATGTGACATCAAACACACATATGTGTATTTATGAATATATTCATGTGGTGGAAGTAACTGGGTAAAAGTACTTCATTAATGTACTTAATATATGTACTTTAGGGCGGCTGTGGTTCAGTTGGTAGAGTGGGTCGCCCACTGACCAAGAGGTTGGCAGTTCACGTCCCGGCTCTGGCTGTCCACATGTCAAAGTGTCCTTAGGAAAGACACTGAACCCTGACTTAGACCCCCAGTAGGACTGACCTTTGACCTTAGAAACCTACTGGTGTATGAATGGGTGAATGAGAGGCTAATGTAAAGTGCTTTGAACACCATGAAGGTGGAAAAGAACTTTATAAATGCAGAACATTTACTTTATACTCTTTACATTTATATAAATATATGTACTTTATACTCTTTACATGTATATAAATATTTGTACTTTATACTCTTTACATTTATATAAATATTTGTACTTTATACTCTTTACATTTATATAAATATTTGTACTTTATACTCTTTACATTTATATAAATATTTGTACTTTATACTCTTTACATTTATATAAATATATGTACTTTATACTCTTTACATGTATATAAATATTTGTACTTTATACTCTTTACATTTATATAAATATTTGTACTTTATACTCTTTACATTTATATAAATATTTGTACTTTATACTCTTTACATTTATATAAATATTTGTACTTTATACTCTTTACATGTATATAAATATATGTACTTTATACTCTTTACATTTATATAAATATTTGTACTTTATACTCTTTACATTTATATAAATATATGTACTTTATACTCTTTACATTTATATAAATATTTGTACTTTATACTCTTTACATGTATATAAATATATGTACTTTATACTCTTTACATTTATATAAATATTTGTACTTTATACTCTTTACATTATACTGTTTGCATCAGACAGTAACCATGGTAACTAAAGGCTCTAGCTCCATCAGACAGTAACCATGGTAACTAAAGGTTCTAGCTTCATCAGACAGTAACCATGGTAACTAAAGGCTCTAGCTCCATCAGACAGTAACCATGGTAACTAAAGGCTCTAGCTCCTACTGTACTTTTACAAACCCTGGGAACTTTCAATAAACCTGCATTCTGAGAACAAAGAGTTCTATTGGGCTGGTACGGAACCAGATCATCTTTAAGATAAGAGGGGCCCATACCATTAACCCCTGACCCCTAACCCTAACCCATACCATTAATGGTTTTATATGTAAGGAGGAGGATTTTAAATTTAATTCTAAACTCAACTGGTAGCCAGTGAAGGGTTTGGAGCACAGGGGTGATAGGGTTAGGGGTCATTTTTAGACAGAATATTCCTAATTTTGTCTAATGTTGCGCAGGTGAAAGAAGGCTGTTCTACATGTTTGGTTAATGTGCCCTGACCTCTGACCCCTGACCCTTTGAATGACAGATCTGGATCAAATAAAACTCCTAAATTTTTAACTGTGTCACTGGGTGTTACACTTAAGTTGTCTACAGTAACTATGTGGTCAGTTAGGGAGTCTCTCGCATTTTTAGGACCAATTATAACGACTTCAGTTTTTTCAGGGTTCAATAAAAGATAATTGGCACTCATCCAAGTCTTTATGTCTTGGACACATGTACTTAGTTTATCTATTTGTCTGGTCTGATCAGGTTTAATCGATAAATATAGCTGTGTGTCATCTGCATAACAATGAAAATTAATGCCATGATTTGTAATGATGTTACCTAAAGGGAGCATATATAGTGTAAACAAAATAGGCCCAAGGACTGACCCTTGGGGCACACCATAATTAACTCTGGAGGACTGCGATGATTGTTGATTAACATTAACAAATTGGTATGGATCAGATAAATATGATTTAAAGCAGCAGAGGGCTGCTCCTCTAATACCTATATCACATTCTAATCTGTGCACTAAGATACTGTGGTCAATGGTGTCAAAGGCTGCACTAAGGTCTAATAACACCAGGACCCATATTAATCCCATGTCAGCGGCTAATAATAAGTCATTAGTAACTTTAACTAACGCTGTTTCAGTGCTATGATGGGCACGAAAGCCAGACTGAAACTGTTCAAATAAACTATTATCCTGCAGGAAATGACACAGCTGTTTAACTATTACTCGTTCTAAAACCTTTGACAGGAAGGGCAAATTGGATATAGGCCTATAATTGTCTAAAATGTCAGGATCTAGGGTAGGCTTTTTCAGAATTGGTTTAATAACAGCATATTTAAATGACTGTGGCACATATCCAGTAATTAATGAAGTGTTAATTATATTTAGGACAGTGTTAATAATTAGGGGCAGAATCTGTTTAAAGAGTTTAGTTGTAATTGGATCTAAGAGGCAGGTGATGATTTGGAAGACATGATAATAGATATGACATCAGTTTGGTCTACAGTGGTGAAATTATTTAGTGTTACAGAGGGATTTATAAAAAGGCCTAGGTTTGAAACCACTGCTTTTTCTGATCTAATATTTGGGAGAAATGTGTCTATTTTGTCTCTAATAGTTGATATTTTATTGTTAAAGAACTGCAGGAAATCATCAGAATGGAGCGTGGATGGAATAACTGGTTCCACGGAGGTGTGTCTGTTTGTCAGTCTGGCTACAGTACTGAACAGGAATCTAGGATTATTCAGGTTTTCTTCTATTATGGATGAGTAATATGTAGTTTTGGCTGTACGCAAAGATGGATTATACTTTAGTCACATATTTTTACAGCCATTGAAAGAATGTTGTGAATTGGATCAGCGCCATCGCATCTAATTTAGGTGTTGTTTGTTTAATGGAGCGAGTGTCAGCGTTGTACCATGGGGAGGTTCATCTAATCTTAGTAGTTTTTAACTGAAGGAGGCGACTATATCTAACGTAGTTTGTAGTGTGAGCATGGTACTATCGACTAACTCATCACTTATACTGGGACTAAATGTGTCCTTTACATAATCACATGACATAGACACAAATAGTGACTGAATTAACTCTTTGTACTTTGAGACAGCACGGTCACATAGTATCCTTTTCATTTGTGTTTTAATCACTGAGGTGGAAATATCCTCAAGCATAAACTGAAAGCTCATTAAAAAGTCATCTGAGAGTATGGGATTATGGGTAAAAACAACCAGGTCACTCATTTCAACAGCAAATGTTCAGATCAGATGGAGGGTGTGTCTGTGAATGTGGGTTGGTTTATGAACATTTTGGATAAAGCCTAATCCGTCTAGTAGGTCACTAAATGCATTACTAAGAGAGTCAGTGTTGTTATCAACATGTATGTTCAAATCACCAACTATTCTAATCCTATCCCAGTTCAACACTACACTGGATAGAAAGTCAGAGACTGATGAGATCCAAACTGTGAATAAGGACCAGGAGGGACATAAACTAGGACAAAAAGGACTGGTTTTTGGTTTCTGCAGTTGGGGAAAGTAATGGATAAAAGTAGACTTTCAAAGGAGTGGTAAGTGGGATTAGTTTTAGGATTAATTTTAGGGCTAAGACCTAAACTGGAGTGAGATATTACTGCCACTCCTCCACCACCACCACTGGTTCTGGCTGTGTGATAGTTCACCTGGATTCATTTAATGGGACATATTCATCCTGCTGAAGCCAGGTTTGAGTCACAGCTAAAATATCAATCTATTGATCACTGATTAGATCATTGATTCATAGAGATTTGGGAGAAATTGACCTAATATTGATCAGTCCACATTGGATACAAACTATTTTTATTAAATTATTTGATCTCACTCCTATAGATTTAATATTAGGTTTATTATTAACTACAAACACAGACACACACACACTGTTGATCTCTAGTTCAGTTCTTTAATAATTTAATTGGACGCAGATTCACCCCAGGCGGCCCGTTGGGGTGTCACGTTTTGCTACAAATACACTGGTACCTCTACTTACGAAATTAATTAGTTCCAGAAGTGTTTTCGTAATGTGAATTTTTTGTAGTTTCATTTTTCATGTAAAAGGTCTAATTGGGTCCAAGGCCCCCAATACTACCCCTTAAACCCCCAATACTACCCCCTAAACCCCCAGTACTACCCCCTAAACCCCCAATACTACCCCCTGAACCCTTTAAGAATTATATAAATATACAGATTTTGTATAAATATGTGTTGTGATAAAATGTAGATTTATATTTTAGTGGGTCCAGGCTAATGTGGGTGTCCGGGACAGAAGAGTTGATCCAGGTCTGGGTCAGAATGAGGATGCATCAGTCTGGTGGATCATGTTTGTGTTTAAATCTTCAGGTAGTCCACTTTGTTTTCCACTGAGCGTACGTTGGCGAGCAGGACTGATGGAAGCGGCGGTCTGAACGGGTTAGCTCTTAGCTTAGCTGGAAATCCACCACCACAGACGCACTTCTACTTCCTCTGGCTCCGCCTCCCATGTCTGTGGAAGTTTGGACCAGTTGTGTTTAAGCTGATGATAGTGTGTGGGTCATATACTCTTCTGCACCGTTGGACTCAACTGTTGATACTAACAGCGCTGGTCTAGGTGGAGAAATGAGTGTTACCATGGAGACACAGCAGCAGTGGATTCATGTGTACTATAGTACTGTACATACAGTAGTGTATTTATGTGTACTATAGTACTGTACATATAGTAGTGTATTTATGTGTACTATAGTACTGTACATACAGTAGTGTATTTATGTGTACTATAGTACTGTACATATAGTAGTGTATTTATGTGTACTATAGTACTGTACATACAGTACTGTATTTATGTGTACTATAGTACTGTATATACAGTAGTGTATTTATGTGTACTATAGTACTGTACATATAGTAGTGTATTTATGTGTACTATAGTACTGTACATACAGTAGTGTATTTATGTGTACTATAGTACTGTACATATAGTAGTGTATTTATGTGTACTATAGTACTGTACATACAGTACTGTATTTATGTGTACTATAGTACTGTATATACAGTAGTGTATTTATGTGTACTATAGTACTGTACATACAGTACTGTATTTATGTGTACTATAGTACTGTATATACAGTACTGTATTTATGTGGACTATAGTACTGTATATACAGTAGTGTATTTATGTGTACTATAGTACTGTATATACAGTAGTGTATTTATGTGTACTATAGTACTGTACATACAGTAGTGTATTTATGTGTACTATAGTACTGTACATACAGTAGTGTATTTATGTGCACTATAGTACTGTATATACAGTAGTGTATTTATGTGTACTATAGTACTGTATATACAGTAGTGTATTTATGTGTACTATAGTACTGTATATACAGTAGTGTATTTATGTGTACTATAGTACTGTATATACAGTAGTGTATTTATGTGTACTATAGTACTGTATATACAGTAGTGTATTTATGTGTACTATAGTACTGTATATACAGTAGTGTATTTATGTGTACTATAGTACTGTACATACAGTAGTGTATTTATGTGTACTATAGTACTGTATATACAGTAGTGTATTTATGTGTACTATAGTACTGTATATACAGTAGTGTATTTATGTGTACTATAGTACTGTACATACAGTAGTGTATTTATGTGTACTACAGTACTGTATATACAGTAGTGTATTTATGTGTACTATAGTACTGTATATACAGTAGTGTATTTATGTGTACTATAGTACTGTATATACAGTAGTGTATTTATGTCTCAGAGGTTTCAGTTTCATTTCATAAATAGAATTTTCTTTCGTATTCAGAGTCGGTAAAGGTTTTTGGTAACGTAGATCACTGGTTAGCTGGGTCTGTGGGTAGTAGAGGTACCACTGTACGTGTAAACGCTCAAGTTGAAAATACTGACATTTTTAGGTGAATTTGCGTGACCCTGGGTCACGAAAGCCAATGAGCATTGAGATGCTGCCAATGTGGTGACAGAAAGACGTATGAAACTGGGACTGTCCCAGAAGGTGGTGGTGCAGGACCAAAGGAACCCAAAAGACAGGACCACTTCCTTTCATGTCTCTGGGACCTCCAGAGCTCTAGAGACAACCCAACTGATCTAAGACATAGTTGAGGACAGACTGAACTGGGGGGACAGACTGAACTGGGGGACAGACTGAACTGGGGGACAGACTGAACTGGGGGGACAGACTGAACTGGGGGACAGACTGAACTGGGGGGACAGACTGAACTGGGGGACAGACTGAACTGGGGGACAGACTGAACTGGGGGGACAGACTGAACTGGGGGACAGACTGAACTGGGGGACAGACTGAACTGGGGGGACAGACTGAACTGGGGGACAGACTGAACTGGGGGGACAGACTGAACTGGGGGACAGACTGAACTGGGGGACAGACTGAACTGGGGGACAGACTGAACTGGGGAGACAGACTGAACTGGGGGACAGACTGAACTGGGGGACAGACTGAACTGGGGGGACACGTGTTTCTAGGTGTCCCACACATTTGCGTATATTGTGGCTGTAATATTAACGAGCAGTTGTCTACACGACGCCAGGCTTCAGCACTGTGATTGGTCCATGAGCTGGGGTCGGGCTGATTGACAGGTGATGGGCGGGGTGAAGACTTCGGGGTCGCTGATTCCCAACTGGATGTTGAAGAAACGAGTGGAGGTGGTGACGCTGCTGTTCCTGCTGTAAGTTTCCTGAACTGGATAACAATCCTTAAGGGTGTAAACACCCACCCAGCGCTCATCTAGTGGAAAAAAAACACACTAATATTTATATAAATATATGTACTTTATACTCTTTATATTTATATAAATATATGTACTTTATACTCTTTATATTTATATAAATATATGTACTTTATACTCTTTATATTTATATAAATATATGTACTTTATACTCTTTACATTTATATAAATATATGTACTTTATACTCTTTACATTTATATAAATATATGTACTTTATACTCTTTATATTTATATAAATATATGTACTTTATACTCTTTATATTTATATAAATATATGTACTTTATACTCTTTATATTTATATAAATATATGTACTTTATACTCTTTACATTTATATAAATATATGTACTTTATACTCTTTACATTTATATAAATATATGTACTTTATACTCTTTATATTTATATAAATATATGTACTTTATACTCTTTACATTTATATAAATATATGTACTTTATACTCTTTATATTTATATAAATATATGTACTTTATACTCTTTATATTTATATAAATATATGTACTTTATACTCTTTATATTTATATAAATATATGTACTTTATACTCTTTATATTTATATAAATATATGTACTTTATACTCTTTATATTTATATAAATATATGTACTTTATATTCTTTATATTTATATAAATATTTGTACTTTATACTCTTTACATTTATATAAATATATGTACTTTATACTCTTTACATTTATATAAATATATGTACTTTATACTCTTTATATTTATATAAATATATGTACTTTATACTCTTTATATTTATATAAATATATGTACTTTATACTCTTTATATTTATATAAATATATGTACTTTATACTCTTTATATTTATATAAATATATGTACTTTATATTCTTTATATTTATATAAATATTTGTACTTTATACTCTTTACATTTATATAAATATATGTACTTTATACTCTTTATATTTATATAAATATATGTACTTTATACTCTTTACATTTATATAAATATATGTACTTTATACTCTTTATATTTATATAAATATATGTACTTTATACTCTTTATATTTATATAAATATATGTACTTTATATTCTTTATATTTATATAAATATTTGTACTTTATACTCTTTACATTTATATAAATATATGTACTTTATACTCTTTACATTTATATAAATATATGTACTTTATACTCTTTATATTTATATAAATATATGTACTTTATACTCTTTATATTTATATAAATATATGTACTTTATACTCTTTATATTTATATAAATATATGTACTTTATACTCTTTATATTTATATAAATATATGTACTTTATATTCTTTATATTTATATAAATATTTGTACTTTATACTCTTTACATTTATATAAATATATGTACTTTATACTCTTTATATTTATATAAATATATGTACTTTATACTCTTTACATTTATATAAATATATGTACTTTATACTCACTGGACACAAACTTGAACTTTTTCTTTCATAATCATAACTTTTTTGTCATAATTGTGACTTTCTTACGTCATATTTATAACCCTTTCTCTCTTTTGTGCCATTTTATCCCATAATTTCTCACAAATTTTCATGTCTGTCTCATAATTACGCATCTCAAATTTCTGACTTTTTTTATTTTCATGATGATTTTTATTTCAAGTGTGACTTTTTTTTCACCACTTTTCAAAGATGTTTTGTCCACATTCATTAAACTCAGTAACTGATCAAACACATTATCTTCACATTAACTCACTTTTAAAGGATTTATTTTTAGATACTTTTGAAACTTTTACTTTAACCCACAATTAACCATTGATTAATCTCATCATTTGGACTTTTTAATCTCATCATTTGGACTTTTTAATCTCATCATTTGGACTTTTTAATCTCATCATTTGGATTGGGGACGTTAACAGACAGACTCACGCTGACGAGCCGGCTTCCTGTCCGACCACTCCTGGACCTCTACGTTGTCCCCGGGACCCCCAATGATGTACTGGTCCTCAAAGGTGGAGTTGTCCGGAATGTCGAAGGGATCCCAGGAGTCGCTGAGAGATACTTTTGAACATTCCTTTGTCTTCATATCGATCTGGAACATTACCATCATCTGGTACAAGTAGATGTAATTGAAAAACCTGAAGAGGATGAAGAAGAGGAGGATGAAGAAGAGGAGGATGAAGAAGAGGAGGATGAAGAAGAGGAGGATGAAAGTAAGAACAGTCTCCAGAGTTCTCTAGTCTTTATGGGTTAAATTTAGCTGAAGCACTTTTGTTCTAACCCTAGGATCTAGTCTGTCCCCAGTGGCCGCAAATGGTATTTGCTACGGGGAGACAGACTAGACAGCCTCGGATCTGAAAATCCAAAATGGGTCGGACCAATCAAATCGCGAGGGGCGGGATTGGAGCCCGCCCTGCCTCATGACGACACAAATACGACACGTAATGTTGTAGTCGCAGAGACGTAGCAGCTAGCACACCAAAGAGAAGAAGAAGGCGTAGCTGCTAGCTAGCACACATTGCCGTAACACCAGTTGCTAGCTGCTAGACAACATGGCTCATCACCAGGAACAACCATTGGAGCTGGCTTTGGCAGCAACGCCAGGTGATTTAAAATTACAGTTTTCCCTGCGAGAGGAGCAGAAAACGGCACTTAAGCTGTTTTTGGAAAAAAGGGACGTTGTCGGAGTTTTGCCCACCGGGTATGACAAAAGTTTGATTTATCAGCTGGCTCCGCTAGTGGGACGACGCATGGGTCTGCACAACCCGCTGGTGATCGTTGTGTCACCCCTTTTAGCCCTAATGGATGACCAGTTGCAAGAGGGAGAAAAACTGGGAATACGAGCAGCACAACTCGGCAAAGGCGACCCGGAGGAGATCCGAAGCGGCCGGTGCCAAATAGTGTACGGGAGTCCGAAATCCTGGCTGAACCGGGAATGGTTAGACCTGCTCCATGTTCATCGCTCTGATTGGTTGGCTCTGACTGGTTACCCATCCAATAGCGTGGCGTTGTGTAAAGAGAAAACTTGACAGACAGTGGTTATCCCGCCCACAAATTCGCCTAGACTTTCTAGACTCTCCCCGTAGCAAATACCATTTGCGGCCACTGGGGACAGTCTAGATCCTAGGCTATGACTGTTCCTGTTCATTAAAATGATATAAATCTAATTTTCTGCATTAAACTCCATTATTAAAATGATATAAATCTAATTTTCTGCATTAAACTCCATTATTAAAGTGATATAAATCTAATTTTCTGCATTAAACTCCATTATTAAAATGATATAAATCTAATTTTCTGCATTAAACTCCATTATTAAAGTGATATAAATCTAATTTTCTGCATTAAACTCCATTATTAAAGTGATATAAATCTAATTTTCTGCATTAAACTCCATTATTAAAATGATATAAATCTAATTTTCTGCATTAAACTCCATTATTAAAATTATATAAATCTAATTTTCTGCATTAAACTCCATTATTAAAGTGATATAAATCTAATTTTCTGCATTAAACTCCATTATTAAAGTGATATAAATCTAATTTTCTGCATTAAACTCCATTATTAAAGTGATATAAATCTAATTTTCTGCATTAAACTCCATTATTAAAGTGATATAAATCTAATTTTCTGCATTAAACTCCATTATTAAAGTGATATAAATCTAATTTTCTGCATTAAACTCCATTATTAAAATGATATAAATCTAATTTTCTGCATTAAACTCCATTATTAAAGTGATATAAATCTAATTTTCTGCTTTAAACTCCATTATTAAAGTGATATAAATCTAATTTTCTGCTTTAAACTCCATTATTAAAGTGATATAAATCTAATTTTCTGCATTAAACTCCATTATTAAAGTGATATAAATCTAATTTTCTGCTTTAAACTCCATTATTAAAGTGATATAAATCTAATTTTCTGCTTTAAACTCCATTATTAAAGTGATATAAATCTAATTTTCTGCATTAAACTCCATTATTAAAGTGATATAAATCTAATTTTCTGCATTAAACTCCATTATTAAAGTGATATAAATCTAATTTTCTGCTTTAAACTCCATTATTAAAGTGATATAAATCTAATTTTCTGCATTAAACTCCATTATTAAAATGATATAAATCTAATTTTCTGCATTAAACTCCATTATTAAAATGATATAAATCTAATTTTCTGCTTTAAACTCCATTATTAAAGTGATATAAATCTAGAAAATAAAAAGTAAAGCCTCTTCTTGCCTCTGACAGGGTGTGTGCTTCTTCTGTTGCTGCAGGACTCGGATCCGCTGATTCATTGCGTCGTAGGACACTGCGGCCCGGTTGTTCCTCCCGGTACCGTGGTCGAACACCACCCAGCGGCCCTCCCACTGCAGCGGGGCCGCGCAGGGAGCCACCGGTACGGCGGAGCACCGGGCAGAGGCACCAGCGGCGACCAGGAACACGAACAACAGGCGGTGCATGATGGATGGACGAACCGAGCTGTTTACACCTGCTCAGGATATAAAACCGGAAGTAAGACACATTGTTTTCCGGTCATTGTTTAAAAATAAAATCCTCCTCACACACATGCACTAAATACTAAAATATTTGGCTGCAAGACTAAAAAATGCATTGATCTGAAACAATGTTGACTCCCTCTATGTGGTGTTAAACAATGAGAACAAATGCAGACAAAAAATAAAAAAATAAAAATAAAATCCTCGACATACAGGGGTGGAAAATCGTAGACATAGCACTAATGTATTACCTATTATGTCTGTGTGGAAAATAGTTATATGGAAACATCCAATACCATAAAATTAATTATGTCAATGGATTACAAAAAATCGAGATTACTTAATTAATTGATCGAATTAATTTCTTTTTTAAATCTCACTTAAAAATTGCTAACAATTCCACAACTGGGGTAGTATTGGTGGCCTCGGAACCAAGCAGACCTTTTACATGTAAAATGTGACTCGATTTACGAAAAATTCACGGTGCGAAAACATTTCTGGAATGAATCAATGTCGGAAGTTGAGATACCTCCGTACTTTTACCACCTCTGGATGTCACAGTCAGATCTCAGTTCCAGTTGTAATTTCCCTCCAGGTCGTGAGGGGGCAAACACTTCACTGCGCAGGCGCAGTGTGGAGGAGGATGTCAACATCCGGGTGAACGTTGTGAAGAAACAACGTGGAGAAGTAGCTTCGCCGCTGTTAATGATGGAGAGCAAAACACAGCCGGACCATTTCAATCTAGTGCTGGAGTCCAGTGACGATGAAGGTCCAGAAGAAGTAACCTTCGAGGCATCCAAGGTTCAGGCTCTGAGGAGCATCAAACACGCGCTGGAAACCGCCAAAAGGTGCACGAGCTAACTCCGCTAGCTAGCATTTAAGCTAACTGCTCCCGTAAACATTCTGTTTAATACTCATTTTTAAAGAGTTTACATGCTGATAGAAATGAGGAATATAGTCTAATAATTTAATTATGAGTGGTTATACGTTAAACGCTACGTTTCGCATCGGTATTGATAAGTCTCGACAATAACTAAAATGTTCCACCATAATAAGTCATACTTGGGTGTTCACCAGATTACACACCTGGAAAGTCTCTTCTGGATTTTTTTTTTTATCAATGGTGATTCTCCAAAATACTTGATTTGAATTGACAATGCATTACAGAATAGGGTGAGATGGCCTAAATGCCTACATGTCAGTACACATCATCTCCAGCTCTGTAGTCAGAGCAGATGCTTCCTAATGTGTTCCAACACGTTGTTGTTACCACGTGTTTTCTCCACCATTTAATATCGTATTTACCTTAGAATTTCTACAAACCCTTTGGGTGTTGTGTCAAGGCATGTTTTCCTGCTCAGAATTGTTTCTCCTGGCAGCAAAATTATAATTATCATATAAAAGTCATAATTATAAGGAAAAGTCGAAATTCTGAGATAATAACTGATAATTCTGACATTACATTATGATTAATGATTCGACTATATGTCAAACGCTTGCTTAAATAAATACGCCACCCTGTTAACTACTGCACCGCCCTGTTAACGACTGCACCGCCCTGTTAACTACTGCACCACTCTGTTAACTACTGCACCACCCTGTTAACTACTGCACCGCCCTGTTAACTACTGCACCGCCCTGTTAACTACTGCACCACTCTGTTAACTACTGCACCACCCTGTTAACTACTGCACCGCCCTGTTAACTACTGCACCACTCTGTTAACTACTGCACCACCCTGTTAACTACTGCACCGCCCTGTTAACTACTGCACCGCCCTGTTAACTACTGCACCACTCTGTTAACTACTGCACCACCCTGTTAACTACTGCACCACCCTGTTAACTACTGCACCGCCCTGTTAACTACTGCACCACTCTGTTAACTACTGCACCACCCTGTTAACTACTGCACCACTCTGTTAACTACTGCACCGCCCTGTTAACTACTGCACCGCCCTGTTAACTACTGCACCACTCTGTTAACTACTGCACCACCCTGTTAACTACTGCACCGCCCTGTTAACTACTGCACCGCCCTGTTAACTACTGCACCGCCCTGTTAACTACTGCACCGCCCTGTTAACTACTGCACCGCCCTGTTAACTACTGCACCGCCCTGTTAACTACTGCACCGCCCTGTTAACTACTGCACCACCCTGTTAACTACTGCACCACCCTGTTAACTACTGCACCGCCCTGTTAACTACTGCACCACCCTGTTAACTACTGCACCACCCTGTTAACTACTGCACCGCCCTGTTAACTACTGCACCGCCCTGTTAACTACTGCACCACCTGTTAACTACTGCACCGCCCTGTTAACCACTGCACCGCCCTGTTAACTACTGCACCACCCTGTTAACTACTGCACCGCCCTGTTAACCACTGCACCACCCTGTTAACTACTGCACCACCTGTTAACTACTGCACCGCCCTGTTAACTACTGCACCGCCCTGTTAACTACTTCACCGCCCTGTTAACTACTGCACCGCCCTGTTAACTACTTCACCGCCCTGTTAACTACTGCACCGCCCTGTTAACTACTGCACCGCCCTGTTAACTACTGCACCACCCTGTTAACTACTGCACCGCTCTGTTAACTACTGCACCGCCCTGTTAACTACTGCACCACCCTGTTAACTACTGCACCGCCCTGTTAACCACTGCACCGCCCTGTTAACTACTGCACCGCCCTGTTAACTACTGCACCACCTGTTAACTACTGCACCGCCCTGTTAACCACTGCACCACCCTGTTAACTACTGCACCGCCCTGTTAACTACTGCACCGCCCTGTTAACTACTGCACCGCCCTGTTAACCACTGCACCGCCCTGTTAACCACTGCACCGCCCTGTTAACCACTGCACCGCCCTGTTAACTACTGCACCGCCCTGTTAACTACTGCACCGCCCCTCAGTGAAGCAGCACCAGTCTGTGCTAACGCTAACACATTTGATTTGAATGCTTTATTTCGAACATGTGCAGAATGCAACAATAATCAATACAATAATAATAACAATGACATGTCTGAAAAGGAGTAGGATGAAGCATAAGCTTATTTAATCCTACCCCTTCTTCACTTCCCCAATAACCTGAATTCATCTTATACCAATATAGTGCATAGTACAAAAAATGATGATAATAATAAAAATAACAATAATAAATAATTGAAGTACTAAACATATACATATATACAAACAAAAAAAACAGAACAAAAAAAACAAAACAACAAATGAGCAGATAGGAAAGTAGGTAACAAATAGAATTTTTTTTTTGTAATTTGTCTGCATTTGTTCTCATTGTTTAACTCCACAGAGGGAGTCAACATTGTTTGAGATCAATGCATTTTTTAGTCTTGCAGCCAAATATTTAGTGCATGTGTGTGACCATCAGCGGTCCTCCCTGAAAGCTGAGCAGACATCCTTTATTAGAACTCTCTATTATAAGCCATTATAAGCGTCTTTACGTGACGTCATGCGACGTCTTTATGTGACGTCATGTGACGTCTTTACGTGACGTCATGCGACGTCTTTACGTGACGTCATGCGACGTCTTTACGTGACGTCATGCGACGTCTTTACGTGACGTCATGCGACGTCTTTACGTGACGTCATGCGACGTCTTTACGTGACGTCATGCGACGTCTTTACGTGACGTCATGCGACGTCTTTACGTGACGTCATGCGACGTCTTTACGTGACGTCATGCGACGTCTTTACGTGACGTCATGCGACGTCTTTACGTGACGTCATGCGACGTCTTTACGTGACGTCTTTACGTGACGTCATGGAGCCTATGGGTGTTATCTCATCTGAGGTCAGAAGGTCAGACGAAGTGAAGGAAAAAAAACCTGATACTATCTGGTCTGAATTCTGAGATATGACCACTGATGTGTTTGAACTGTTGACCTTCACTGGCACCTTGACCTTTGACCTTTAGATTCTGAGATATCCCCACTGCTGTGTTTGAACTGTTGACCTTCACTGGCACCTTGACCTTTGACCTTTAGATTCTGAGATATCCCCACTGCTGTGTTTGAACTGTTGACCTTCACTGGCACCTTGACCTTTGACCTTTAGATTCTGAGATATCACCACTGCTGTGTTTGAACTGTTGACCTTCACTGGCACCTTGACCTTTGACCTTTAGATTCTGAGATATCACCACTGCTGTGTTTGAACCGTTGACCTTCACTGGTATCTTGGCCTTTACAGATCAACATTTAATAGTTTGTTCATTGAAACATTATCAATCATCTGTGAAAGTTTCGTCAAAATCTGTCTATAACTGAGTTATCTTACTGACAGACAAACAAACGGTAAAACCTAACGTCCGTCATGGAGGTAACAAACTCCTCAGACCAGTGGAAACTTACCATGGCAGGATGTTTACCCCCTGCACAATAATTTTATGTCTGTACATATATGAGCCACCACAGGATATTCTTTCCGACTCTACCTGGGCACAATGTTTCTGTTTTGTTTTGGACATGAACATGCCATCATGGGTAGATGAGTCAGGATTTATTTATTGTATTTATGTTTGTAGAGCAAAGGATCTGCTGAAAGAAAAAAGAAGGAAAAGACAGGAGCTCTTCCAGGAACAGAAGGTCAGTGTGTTTCCTCTGATGGTTCTGATGGGACACTTATGGAGTCATTTTTATACAGTGATTTTTGGGACAAAATGAAGCATTCATATTCAGAATATTTATGTGTGTTGTCGTTGAACATAAAATAGGTTTTCAAACTTTAAAATGAGTCCATTTGTTCTGATAATGTTTGATATTTGTCAGAATATGACAAATACCACAGTGCACTCGTCACTGTCCAACTACCTGCTGCAAGTGTAACACATCCAGTCAATTCACTATTTGAAATAGAAAATATTGTAGTTTAAAGGAGTCATTTCACTAAAACCACTTTTGTCCCTTTGGAATTGATGGCTCACCCAGCGTTACCATGGTGATGGTTCACCCAGCGTTACCATGGTGATGGCTCACCCAGCGTTACCATGGTGATGGTTCACCTAGACTTACCAACACATGCTCCTTTAACAGTGGTTCATCACCTCCACTGGCTGCATACTGCATTCACACTAAACAACAACAGGAACCAGGGACCCAGAAAAAGACAGTCCATCTGACGTCACATGGACTTTAGTGTCACTCATGTGGGGTTAAGCCCCTCCCCCATTGCAGCCAATCTGAAGTAGTATTAGCATCTACTAGAGCAGACGGCACCACAGTAGCTGCTGCACAAACTGTAAAAAACTGTTGGTTCATGTGTCTCTGTGGAAATAAAGACTGTTTTTTTACTGCACATTTTCAAAACAAGTGACGTCACCAAACCTGGAAGTAAACTGTGTTGTTCCACCTCCAGTCATTTTTCTACCGTGAAAAAACAACTGGAAACAAAACAATCTGAACGTTTTTATAAATAGAACCAACACACAATGAATTCAATAACAATGAAGACGGGTCCGGATCTAGTCATAGGCAAGGGGGGGCAATGCCCCCCTAAATTTTGCACCTGCCCCCCCAAACTCGATGCCTCCCCTGCCCCTATCAAACCTACCAAACGCGATGACAAGGAAAAATCCCACATGTTTACATACAGCAGCCAAAGATATTTGCGCCGTTCTCTCCTGAGTCTCTTCTGATTGGTAGATGCAAAGGGAGGGCGTGGCCTCTGTCAGACTCGCTTGGCTTCAGTTCTGTCACTTTCTCACCAGTTTGACCTGACCGTCATAGAGACACTCACACTGTACTCATTCACCGCAGCGATTTGCCTTTATTTCTTCCACTTATCTCTCCTCTACCGATCACGATGCGCAGATTTCTGGTTGCTAAAGCTAAAGCTAACACTAGTACTTGTGACAATGCTACGGTATTAGCAACGGAAGCTACGACCTTCCGTTCCCGCCGCTCAGCCCGCTCCTCCTGCAGCAGTAGTGACACATTCACTCACTACCCAGCAGACACTCGTCACCGTGGGGTGTTGGCATTGCTTCCCCACTCGCTACAGGCTGTAACCCCTGTGCCCCACAGACCCAGTCTAGTTACACAAGCACCATAGCCGCCACCATTTGCCAACATCTACAAGGGCACAATGAAGGCTTTCCTCAGCTCCATAGCATGTATGTGGCATCCATTGTGATTATGATATCCTCTACTTCATGCGACACCTCTTTCTGTTCTTACCAGAGGTGTGAAGTAACTAAGTAAAAGAACTTCATTACTGTACTTAAGTAGATATTTTAGGTATCTTTACTTTACTTGAGTATTTATTTTTCTGGCAACTTTTTACTTTTACTCCCTATATTTTTGCATAAATATCTGTACTTTATACTCTTTACATTCTCAGAATAGACTTGTTAGTTTTTTAAACAAAACAGACGTGACAGTATGAAAAATAAGTGGCTTCAGATGGAAAATCAGTGGAGGAGGGAAACTGTGGTTAATAGTTATATGACTATTATCTCACAATTTGGAATTTTTATCTCATAATTTTTGTACTTTTAATTTCATAATTTTAACATTTTATCTAAAATTCAGACTTTTTCTCTTAAAATAATGCATTTTTTGTTTAAATGTCATATTTCTATAACTTTTTAAAAATGTCATGATGACTTTTTATCTCAATTTTCTAACTCACTTTTAAAATATTCATTTTAAGTACTTTTGGGGTATTTTTACTGGTTAAATAAGTATTGTTGTGTTCATGACAAAAAAATTAATTTTACTTTTTACAATTCAAAAGTTATACTTTTTTTTACTTTTACTTAAGTAGAGGAGTTGAATTAGTACTACTACTACTTTTACCAGAGTATTTTTTCACACAAGTAGCTGTACTTCTACTTAAGTACAGAATGTGAGTACTTTGACCACCTCGTGTCCTTACCCCCTTTCACCACACTATGCTTCACAAGAGAAAAAGAGATTTAGTTATTCTGGCTCATGAGAAGGCTATAACAAAAGGCCTAAACATGGATACATTTGTTAGGGTGTTTTCACAGAAAAACAGATGGCTGATCCTAAAGTGATAGAAATAAACTATGAACAACAACACAAACAGACTGTAACTAAAGAAAATGACAAAGAAATACATGAAAGGATAAAAAGTAAAAACAATTAGACAAAAATAATAAGAAAAATCCTAAAAGTTGCTATAAGGTCTATGAAAATGACATAAAAGATAAAAAAAATACACAGACATTTAAAAGATATGTTGTTCTAAATAAATAAATGATAAAGGAATACATAAAAGGATAAAAAGAACAAAAAATGAAAAGAAAAAATACAGAAAAATAAAATTAAAAATACAAAAAATTAAAAACATCCTAAAAGTTGCTATAAGCTGTGAAAACAACAAAAAAGACAAAAAATATACAAAAAATGTTAAAATAGAATATGTTCTGTCAATAAATGAATGACAAAGGAATAAACAAAATAGGAAAAAAGAAAAAAAAACATACACAAAAATAAAAGAAACCAAACAAAACAAAAACAAAAAAAAGAGTAATGCATCTACAAATGGGACACAAGCCAGTGTCACATTTGTACCAGTCCCAAGCCCGAGTAAATCCAGAGGGTAGTGCCAGGCATGGCATCCAAATCCAATATAAAACCTATAATACAAATCAAATTGATATAGATATGGATTGATTAACTGATGATGGCATAGTTAGCATTATTTTCTGTGCTTTTAAGGGTTTGGGTGGGATTTGACACCCCCCAGTTCATGCCCCTCCTGCCAAACCACATGCCCCTCCAAGTGGGCAGAGCTAGATCCGGCCCTGAATGAAGAACAACAATATTAATAAATAAGCATAGAATGAGTCCTTTAATAAAGTTAATATTAATAAATAAGCATAGAATGAGTCCTTTAATAAAGTTAATACTAATAAATAATCATAGAATGAGTCCTTTAATAAAGTTAATATTAATAAATAAGCATAGAATGAGTCCTTTAATAAAGTTAATATTAATAAATAATCATAGAATGAGTCCTTTAATAAAGTTAATATTAATAAATAAGCATAGAATGAGTCCTTTAATAAAGTTATTAATAAATGATATAGTGAATAAAGAACAAATGAGCCTAAAGTTGTTTTTATTTCATCACCTAAAACACTGTCTCCTGGAACTCAGAAGTAGATTTAGTCTCAGAACAGAAATGAAAACTCACGTTTGACCTTTGACCCTTCTAATGTTGCACAGTGTGGTCGTAGTATTGAGAGTCAAAGTGATGTAAAGGTTTGGTCTGGGCGTCAGGATAGTTCCTCACATCTGCTCATTTCCATAAAATAAATACTGAAGCTTCCAGGACTGTATTTACTTGTTCTGTTTCCTGCAGAAAAGAAAACTCTTATCAGTCGATGTGTTGGAGGAAATGGACTCTGCTGTTTCAAAGTAAGAGCGGCTCCAGATCTTCCAGGTTTAATATTCAATACTGTTCATTTTCACAGTGAATTTTAACTTTTATTTTTGTTTCCAGGAAGCAGAAAGAGTCAGAGGATGAAGGTACAAGCATCATTTAAGTCAAACTCTTAACCAGACAGACAGACAGACAGACAGACAGACAGACAGACAGACAGACAGACAGACAAAGTGATGACATTGAGTCTGTTTACATCACCATAAAATCTAAACTCTTTCATTACATTTTCAGATTTAGTTTGGATTATGTCGTAGAGTTTAAACTCAAACTCTTACATTGATCAGAAAAAGACGAGCAGCAAATTTGAATAAAAGTCAGTAAACATGCTATTCCCATAATTTGAAGGTGTTGATACTAAATATTTATTTAATCAGTTGAATGTAAAGTTTTAATCCTGTTAATTAGCAGTCGTACTACGACCATGAAGAGTTGAGTTTGAGCCGTAACTTTGAAAGGGTTGATGATTGTTTCTGCTGCTGCTCTAACGTGGACAGATTTAAGAAGACAACGTTTTCAAGATGGACGACTTTCAAAAAACAATAACGATCAATCTTATGATGAACTTTTTATCTGTTTATTCTACGTCCCTCTAGAACAGGGTTGCTCAGTCCTGGTACTCGAGAGCTACTATCCTCAATATTTTAGATGTACCCCTCTTCCAACACACCTGGTGGTCATTATCAGGCTTCTGCAGAGCTTGATGAGAGGTGTACCATTTGAATCAGGTGTGTTAGAACAGGGATACATCTACAACATGCAGGATAGTAGCTCTGGAGGACCAGGTTTGAGCTCTTGAACTCTAGAAAGTTCTGTCGGAACTCTAGAAAATTCCGACAGCTCCCATTCACTTTGAATAATGTTCCCAGCATTCTGCGGGTGGATTTTTGTCGATAACCACCCGCTGCCAATGGCAACGAGTTTTGTCACTTTAGATTCACAGTACTGTGTCATTCCGCAGGTAGTTCGGCCATTTTGAAAGTAAATATTGTCTACATTGTAACGGCCTTTTTATCCAATCTGTTAGAGTAGTAGCAGGAATAAACTGGAATAACCATAGAAGAAGAGCGATAATGGATTGACCACATGTGACTATCGGAAAAATATTTCCCTTTGGGGCAGAACAATACCTAAAATACTGTCTGCTGTTCGGCCCCGTCGAGGAATTATTTTTATGATAGTAACGCGTGGGCAATACGTTATCCCTTGGTAATTTAGAATTTTTACATATGATGTGAAAAACCATGACTGACCAACATTTCCCCAAATGTGCTGCTAGAACTCTTCTGTTAGGAACGTTGTAGACGTTATTATCTTCCACTCACTTTGGACAATAGAACTTTTTTATTGCTTTACTTTTTCTGCACGAGTGCAGATGAAGAGCACAGAATTAAAGTGGGCATAACTGCAGGTGTATTAATAATCCAGTTCTTATCATGTCACTGCTGTGATTGATTTTTTTTCATGATCCCATCAATAATCTGGTAGGTTAGGGTTAGTGTGGATGTAAAAAGTCTAATGTTTTTCTTCCAAATGCAGACTTTTCTCACAGAGATGAAGGAGAGGAAGATGAGGAGAAGATAAAGAAGAAGAATAGGAAGTTGGCAAACAGCCGCAAGTATGGAGCTGAATGTTTTTAGGTTTATTGATTGATTTTGTGTTTAAAAAAAAACTGTGAATGAAAAGGTTTTAGTTCTTAAGTTTCAGTGTGATAAACAGGACAGTGTGTCTGCAGTTCAATGGGGTTCACTGATGTAATACACCTTTTATTAATAATAATATTAGATTAAACTTATTGGGTACAATGGCAATTTACAAATACTGAGCAACGAAATGCAGTTAGAATCCAACCAGAAGTTCAGAACAATATGTGAATGACCGTCACATATAGAACATGAACAGCAATAGGCCAGGACATTATGGAGGTCTGGGGGATTAGTTAAACTATATATTTTTGTAAAGGTATGTATGTGTGTGTATATATAAAAAAAATATATATAAAAAAAATTTTACTCTCGCCCCACCTGGGCGGTGTCTCCTTCAGACTCGGGTCCTCTACCAGAGGTCTGGGAGCCTGAGGGTTCTGTGCAGGATCTTAGCTGTTCCTAACAATGTTCTCTTTTGGACACAGATCTCTGATGTTGTTCCTGGTATCTGCTGGAGACATTGTCCCAGCTTGGGGGTCACTGCCCCTAGTGCCCCCATCACTACTGGTACCACTGTTGCCTTCACACTCCACATTTTCTCTAACTCCTCTTTCAGCCCTTGGTATTTCTCTTCTCTTCTCATGTTCTTTCTTTCTCATGTTGCTATCACTGGGGACTGCTACATCTATCACCACCACTGTCTTCTCATGTTTATCCACCACCACGATGTCAGGCTGATTGGCCATCACCATCTTGTCAGTCTGGATCTGGAAGTCCCACAGGATCTTGGCCTGTTTGTTCTCTGTCACCTTTGGGGGGTTCTCCCATCTTGACCCTTGACCTCCAGTCCATACTCTTTACAGATGTTCCTGTACAGTATGTCCTCTACCTGGTTATGCCTCTCCATGTATGCCTTACCTGACACCATCTTACACCCTGCTGTGATGTGCTGGACTGTTTCAGGGGCTTCTCTACACAGCCTACACCTGGGGTCCTGTCTGATGTGGTAGACCCCGGCCTCGATTGCTCTGGTGTTCAGGGCTTGTTCTTGTGCACCCATGAGTAGTGTCTCTGTGCTGTCCTTTAGTCCAGCCTTTTCCAGACACTGGTATGTCTTTTCCATATCAGCCACTTCCTCAATTTGTCGATGGTACACGCCATGCAAGGGTTTGTCCCTCCATGATAGCCCCTCTGGTTCCTCGGCTTTACTGGGCTTTTGTTGCCTGAGGCATTCACTTAGCAGTTGGTCATCGGGGGCCATTTTCTTGATGTATTCCTGGGGGTTCGCCGTTTCCTCCTGGACAGTAGTTCTGACACTTACTAGTCCTCGGCCCCCTTCCTTTCTCTTAGTGTGCAGCCTCAGGACACTGGACTTGGGGTGGAACCCTCCATGCATGGTAAGGAGTTTCCTTGTCTTGATATCAGTGGCTTGTATCTCTTCCAGTGGCCAGGATATTATCCCAGCTGGGTATCTGATTACTGGCAGGGCATAAGTGTTAATGGCCTGGATCTTATTTTTGCCGTTCAGCTGACTTTTCAGGACCTGTCTTACCCTCTGTAGGTATTTGGCTGTGGCTGACTTCCGAGCTGCCTCCTCATGATTACCATTTGTCTGTGGGATCCCTAGGTATTTGTAACTCTCCTGCACATCTGTGATATTCCCTTCAGGTAGGTCAACCCCTTCAGTTGTGATCACCTTTCCTCTTCTAGATATCATCAGCCCACATTTATCTAGTCCGAATGACATCCCAATGTCTTTGCTGTAGATCCGGGTGAGGTGAATTAGGGAATCAATGTCACGCTCATTCTTGGCATACGGCTTGATGTCATCCATGTAGAGGAGGTGGTTGATGGATGTTCCACTTCGGAACTGGTATCCGAAGCCACTCTTTGAGATGATCTGGCTGAGGGGGTTTAGGCCTATGCAGAACAGCAGGGGGGACAGAGCATCTCCTTGGTAAATGCTGCATCTGATGTTCACCTGTGCAATTGGCTTTGAGTTGGCCTCCAGAGTTGTCTTCCACAGCCTCATTGAGTTCTGGATGAACTCTCTTAGTGTCCTGTTGATGTTATACAGTTTTAAGCATTCCAGTATCCATGTATGTGGCATTGAGTCATAGGCTTTCTTGTAGTCAATCCAGGCAGTGCACAGGTTGGTGTTCCTCGTCAATTGCCCTGTCAACCAGTAGCTGGTGTTTGGCTCCCCTGGTGTTGTTGCCTATTCCTTTCTGTGCTCTGCTCATGTATTGCTCCATGTGCCTACTCATCTTAGTCGCTATGATGCCTGATAGAAGCTTCCATGTGGTGCTGAGGCAGGTTATAGGCCGGTAGTTAGATGGTATTGTTCTTTTCTGGGGGTCCTTCATTATGAGGACTGTCCGGCCCTGGGTTAGCCACTCTGGGTGGTTTCCCGATATCAGCAGCTGGTTCATCTGTGCTACTAGGCGTTCATGGAGTGCTGTCAGTTTCTTAAGCCAGTAGGTATGAATCATGTCGGGCCCTGGTTCTGTCCAGTTCTTCATTTTGGACACTCTGGTTTGGATGTCTGCTAGTGTGATGACTACTGGGTCTTGTTCTGGGAGTTGGCTGTGCTCTGCCTGTAAGTCTGTCAGCCATTGGGCATTGGTGTTATGTGTTGCCTCCTTCTCCCAGATGTTCTTCCAGTATTGCTCAGTCTCAGCCCTAGGTGGGTCCGTTGTCACCTTGCCCCCCTGCCATTGAGAGTAGACCTTAGCTGGGTTGGTGGAGAACACCTGGTTTATTCTCCTGGCCTCTACCTCTCTTGTGTATCTCCTTAGGCAGGTAGCTAGTGCTGTGAGCCTTTGCTTAGCAGTCTCCAGTGCCTCAGCTGTGGACAGTTTGTTGTACTTCTTGGGCAGTTCTTTCCTCAGATTCACACCTCTGCTTAGTTCTGTTAGAACACTGACTTCTCTCCGCGCTGCCATGATCTTTGCCTCTAGCCTTCTCCACCATGGGGCAACCTTCTGGCTGCTCTGGCTGTTCATCTTGTAGCCAAGCATCTCTAGGATTACGGTTGCTGCTGCGTACATCAGCTGATTGGTCTCAGTGATGGTAGTGGTAGGGACAGTTTGCAGTGCAGTCCTCCAGTAGAGACTGGTCTGGTACTTTGTTCTTTAGCCTTGGCAAGCAGGTAGTTGTGTTCCCCCAGGATTTCATGATTCTCTTTCTCAGGTCAGCTGCTCTTATTTAGTCTTTCTGGGGCTTGGTACCCAATCTCGATATGAAACCACCCCCAAGCTGACCTGTCGTCCTGGCTCCCCCTTGCCGTAGCATCTTTGTACCGTGGATGAGGTACAACGCTGTACCTCATCGATCTCTAGCTGTGATAGCAACCTCTTATTGCAGATATTCGAACACTGAGCTAGGAGCTGTTTCTTAGTCAGTGAGGATGTGGGGTTTCGAAGTGTACCCTCTCTCACTGGTAACACTCCATCAGTACCATGTTCTCTGCCCTGCTCCATGAATGTCTTGTTCCAGTAGCCAATTTAACATCAGGGTGTCCTGGTTCCTCAACCCCTAACGCGGACCTTGTTGTCCCGGGCGCCGTCCGAGCCGGTATGACTCTATACTCTATCAACCAGAAGTTCAGAATGACCTTCACATATAGAACATAAACAGCAATAGGCCAGGACATTATGGAGGTCTGGGGGATTAGTTAAACTATATATTTTTGTAAAGGTATGTATGTGTGTGTGTGTATATATATATATATATATATATATATATATATATATATACACATGTGTGTGTGTATATATATATATATATATATATATATATATATATATATATATATATATATACACATGTGTGTGTATATATATATATATATACACATGTGTGTATATATATATATATATATATATATACACATGTGTGTATATATATATATATATATATATATACACATGTGTGTATATATATATATATATATATATATACACATGTGTGTATATATATATATATATATATATACACATGTGTATATATATATATATATATATATATATATATATATATATATATATATATATATATATATATATATATATATATATATATATATATATATATATATATATATATATATACACATGTATATATATATATATATATATATATATATATATATATATACACATGTATATATATATATATATGTATATATATATATATATATACACATGTATATATATATATATATATATATATATATATATATATATATATATATATACACATATATATATATATACACATGTGTGTATATATATATATATATATATATATATATATATATATATATATATACACGTGTATATATATATATATACACGTGTATATATATATGTGTGTGTGTGTGTGTGTGTGTGTGTGTGTGTGTATGTATGTGTTTTAGCATGTTTTGTTTATTTTATCACTTTTGTTTTTCTGTGGATTTGAGAAGTTTAGCATTTTTCTGCCTTTTTTAATTGTAGTGGATTTTAGCAGGTTTTGCACATTTATTTTTCTATATTTTTGTCTTTTGTGTACTTTGGGTGAAATTTGAGTACAAAAAATCCAGCCACAGGACAGTCGACTGACAATCATTTTGATCACGATGAATGGAAATGAATCCAAATCAACCCTGTGATTAATCTGATTAAAACTTTTAATCATAACAGCCCTAATATATATAATGAATAAATAATGTCACTTATAAGTGAGGGATGAGTACCACAGATCACCTCTGGGGGAGGAGGGGGGGGTTATGCGAGTAAATAATGAAAATATGAATAATAATAATATAGAATAAACACATAACAGTATTTGATCACAGACGTGTATCTGATGTAGAGAATGAACGTCATTATTGAATAAACTCAGACAGGAATATTTATAAATGTTCATCATTCATAAAACCTTGAAAGTTATTGAATATTTGTCGGTTTAATCAAGGCGGAACATGTTTCTTCTGAAAACAAATGATTATGTAGTTTTTTTGTTGAAGTTAATAACAGAGGAGTAAAAGTCTAACCTGTGGTTGTTGTCAGTGTGATGGGGAACTACACGGTTACCATGGCGACCAAGGAGGCAGCGGAGTCCATGCAGCAGCGAGTCGCCCGGGACTTCATCCAGTCCAGACTGTACGGACCAGGAAGCTGCAGGAGCACCAGTAAGACGGTTGATCACATGACCCTTTGGTTTGATCACAGCAGCGTTGTGGGGGCGTTGAAAATGCAAAAAAAGAAAGTACTGAAACCATGTTACAACTCAAACTGTAAAAACTGACAATAATGTAAGAGGGTTGACCAAATATACTGTCTGCCTACCTCATTAGCCTACGTTGTTACGTCATCTTTAGACTACGTTATTACGTCGTCATTAACCTATGTTGTTACGTCGTCATTAGCCTACGTTCTTACGTCATCTTTAGACTACATTATTACGTCATCATTAACCTACGTTGTTACGTCATCATTAACCTACGTTATTACGTCATCATTAGCCTACGTTATTACGTCATCATTAACCTACGTTGTTACGTCATCATTAACCTACGTTGTTACGTCATCATTAGCCTACGTTGTTACGTCATCATTAACCTACGCTGTTACATCATCATTAACCTACGTTGTTACGTCATCATTAACCTACGTTGTTACGTCATCATTAGCCTACGTTGTTACGTCATCATTAACCTACGTTGTTACGTCATCATTAACCTACGTTGTTACGTCATCATTAACCTACGTTGTTACGTCATCATTAACCTACGTTGTTACG
The DNA here is from genome assembly GCA_020466265.1 of Siphamia tubifer. Classification (NCBI taxonomy): domain Eukaryota; kingdom Metazoa; phylum Chordata; class Actinopteri; order Kurtiformes; family Apogonidae; genus Siphamia; species Siphamia tubifer. Next base: position 47,659,685 of record CM035799.1, on the reverse strand, counting down.
TCATCATTAACCTACGTTGTTACATCATCATTAACCTACGTTGTTACGTCATCACCTACGTTGTTACGTCATCATTAACCTACGTTGTTACATCATCATTAACCTACGTTGTTACATCATCACCTACGTTGTTACGTCATCATTAACCTACGTTGTTACATCATCATTAACCTACGTTGTTACGTCATCATTAACCTACGTTGTTACATCATCATTAACCTACGTTGTTACGTCATCATTAACCTACGTTGTTACATCATCATTAACCTACGTTGTTACATCATCATTAACCTACGTTGTTACGTCATCATTAGCCTACATTATTACGTCATCATTAACCTACGTTGTTACATCATCATTAACCTACGTTGTTACATCATCATTAGCCTACGTTGTTACATCATCATTAGCCTACGTTGTTACATCATCATTAACCTACGTTGTTACGTCATCATTAACCTACGTTGTTACATCATCACCTACGTTGTTACGTCATCATTAACCTACGTTGTTACATCATCATTAACCTACGTTGTTACGTCATCATTAACCTACGTTGTTACATCATCATTAACCTACGTTGTTACGTCATCATTAACCTACGTTGTTACATCATCATTAGCCTACATTATTACGTCATCATTAACCTACGTTGTTACATCATCATTAACCTACGTTGTTACATCATCATTAGCCTACGTTGTTACATCATCATTAGCCTACGTTTTTACATCATCATTAACCTACGTTGTTACGTCGTCATCGGCCGACGTTACGTCGGCATCGGTATTGGCCGACGTTGTTACGTCGTCATTAGCCTACATTAGGGTTAATTTTTATATCTGACTGAAGGAGATTCTGAGTTTGAATGTGGAATACTTATTTGTATTGAGAAGAGTCCAGTTAGACTCAGATGTTTTTAGTAGAACAAGCTGGTCTGATGTTTACTGTTTGTGTTTTCAGATAATGAGCTGCTGTCGCTGCAGAACAAGACCAGTAGGAACAAAGGAGCAGCGGTGCAGTTTGTTAAGAAAGACTGGGGTACGTACGAAATACTGGGATATGTACAAGATACTGGGATATGTACGCGATACTGGGGTATGTACGCGATACTGGGGTATGTAGGGGTATGTACGAGATACTGGGGTATGTACGAGATACTGGGGTATGTACGAGATACTGGGGTATGTACGCGATACTGGGGTATGTACGCGATACTGGGGTATGTACGCGATACTGGGGTATGTACGCGATACTGGGGTATGTACGCGATACTGGGGTATGTACGAGATACTGGGGTATGTACGCGATACTGGGGTATGTACGAGATACTGGGGTATGAATGAGTAACTACCACCACTGAACATCCTCTGAACTGATGTTAAAACACTGACATATATGAATAAATACTGAATGAATGAAAAGTCTGTTCCTGTTAAACTTGAATGATGATAATTACGACTGGTTAAAGGATTATCTGCTGGAAAGTTTAATGATCAGGAGGACATGCATATAGTTAACATTAAAATCACACCATTTAAATGAACATTGATCCAAACTGTTAACATGTGTTAACGTGTTAGCATGTGTTAGCATGTATTAACATGGAAGTGATTAGAACATGTGTTTTCTCTATTTTTACACAAACTCTGTCCTTCAGTGTGGTTCTCCTCAAGATTAATTCTTTTTCCCACTGGGTTTTGAAGTTTTTTCTTTGCCGAGGAGGGTCTAAGGACAGGGGATGCTTGGGACTTTTCATATATGTTTTTAGTTGATCGTGTTTCTGTAAAGCCCTGTGAGACGAATTTGTTGTGTTTTGTGGCTTTCTAAATAAAATTGAATTAAAGTTTAAACAACATCACACTTCAGTGGTAGTAAGTAGAGGGTCCCTAAAGACAAACCCAAGTGTCCTGACGTCTTCATGTCCTCAGATAGTGTGTCCACAGTTACTGATCTACAGACATGGACCTCTGGATTCAGAAGACCATAATAGTCCATTGTCCAGTGGACAGTTAGACGCCCTGGAAATACACCACTGAGTTACATTATTTTTACATTTCTATCATAGCCTAGCCTAGCAGTGCTATCTCTATTCATTCCATATATGGGTCAAGTGGTGCTTCATAGTCAGGGGAGGCGGGGCTAAAAGGTTGTCTTTCAAATCCTCTGTATGCAATAGGATCTGTGGCTCAGTTGGTAGAGTGGGTCGCCCAATGACCGAGAGGTTGGCGGTTCGCATCCCACCTTGGACAAAGACACTGAACCCTTAGTCTCCCAGTAGGACTGACCTTTGACCTTACTTTGAATCTACTGGTGTATGAGTGTGTGAGGATGTCATCTCCGCTGCTATCCACCTGAGCCTGGAGCACCTTGAGGAGAGGAACACCCATGTACGGATGCTGTTCTTGGACTTCAGCAGCGCTTTTAATACAATCATCCCCCAGGACCTGGTTGGCAAGTTGGAGCCCCTGGGTCTCAGAACATCCCTCTGCAGCTGGTTGCTGGACTTCCTCACTGACAGAACCCAGTCTGTCCAAGTGGGCAAGAATACATCCAGTGTCATCTCCCTGAGCACCAGCTCCCCCCAGGGATGCGTTCTGAGCCCCCTACTATTCACTCTGATGACCCACGACTGTCGCCCCAGGTACAGCAGCAACCACATCCTTAAGTACGCGAACAACACAACAGTTGTGGGTCTCATTCAGGACAATAAGGAACTGGCTTACAGGGAGGAAGTGCAACATCTTGTAGACTGGTGTAAGGTGAACAACCTGGTCCTGAATGTCGACAAAATGAAGGAGATCATCGTAGACTTCGGGAGATCCAGACCCAGCAACACACCCCTCCACATCAATGACACAGCGGTGGAAATCGTGAGCACAACCAAGTACCTGGGGGTGCAGATCACAGATGACCTCAGTTGGACACTCCACACTTCCTTCCTGGCAAAGAAGGCACAGCAGCGCCTGCACTTCCTGCGACGGCTGAGAAGAACCTCTCCCCCCTCCCCGTCCTAACCACCTTCTACAGAGGGACAATAGAGACCCTGCTGACTAGCTGCATCTCCGTCTGGTCCGGGAGCTGCAGGGCCTCAGACTGGAAGTCTCTGCGGAGGGTGGTGAGGACGGCGGAGAAGATCATTGGGGCCCCGCTCCCCACAATTCAGGACATAGCAGAGAGCCGCTGCATATCCAGAGCCCACCGGATCCTCTCTGACCCCACTCATCCTCAGTACAGATTGTTCTCTCGCATGGCATCTGGCAGAAGGTTCCGCAGCATCCGCTGCAGAACGGCCAGATTCAGGAATAGTTACTTCCCCCTGGCCACCAGACTGCTGAATGACAAATAACAACCACCCACACACACATTCATCTACCTCATGGACAATATACTATCTGTGCACTTATCCATAAAAATTGACAGAAATGTACCTCCTGGTTGTGAAACGACCCCCACCCCCCCAGCTGCTAAAAATGTTCTATTTGTACTAATTACTCTGTTTATTGCACTATTCATTATTTATTTATTTTAGTATGTGTGCTCCAGAAGCCAAGCAACGACGTCTCGTTGCCAAGAATCCCACTGTTGTGTGTATTCTTGTGCAATGACAATAAAGGAAGTCTAAGTGTGAATGGGTGAATGTGTGGCTAATGTAAAGAGCTTTGAACCATGAAGGTGGAACAACTATAGAAATGAAGAACATTGAACAACCAGTCAACGTAGTCTTTCTGGACGACGGAAGAGTCTGGAGAAAGTTAGGAATGACTAAACAAAATGGTGGATTATGGAGCTGAACGACTGTTGTCGCTTCTGTAAAAAGAATTTAAAGATTGTTGACGTTTTCTCACATTCTTCACTCATCTGTGATAAAAGGAAATCTACACCTGTTGTTGTTCTTCTTCTATGGTTGTTTACGCTTGTTTCTCTACCAATCATTGCAGCGTCACTTTGTTAGGCCCGCCCTCTGACTTTATACTTCACTGTGATTGGTCGACCAGTTTCAGGGAAATCTAGACAAAAGTTACATTGAGTGAAACTAGACTACTACGATAGAACATTAGATTTACTGATGCTAGGAGGAGCTAGTGTGGCTAGGCTACTACGATAGAACATTAGATTTACTGATGCTAGGAGGAGCTAGTGTGGCTAGGCTACTACGATAGAACATTAGATTTACTGATGCTAGGAGGAGCTAGTGTGGCTAGGCTA
>CM035799.1:47555476-47650476 GCA_020466265.1 Siphamia tubifer | reverse complement strand
CAGCCGGGCTACCTCTCTCCTATAAGCAGACTCATCACCGTTCGAGATGAGCCCGATGAGGGTGGTGTCGTCTGCAAACTTGATCAGCTTGACAGACTGGTGGCTTGATGTGCAGCAGTTTGTGTACAGGGAGAAGAGCAATGGGGAAAGTACGCAGCCCTGGGGGGATCCAGTGCTGATGCTAACAAAGTCAGAGACAGTTTTTCCCAGCCGCACATACTGCCTCCTCTGTCAGGAAGTCGGTGATCCACCTGCAGAGGTAATCAGGCACACTGAGCTGGAACAGCTTATCCTGTAGCAGATCAGGGCGGATGGTGTTAAACGCAGAGCTGAAGTCTACAAACAGGATCCTAGCATAGGTTCCTGGGGAGTCCAGGTGCTGCAGGATGGAGTGGAGGGCCAGGTTGACCGCGTCATCCACAGATCTGTTGGCTCTGTAAGGAAACTGCAGTGGGTCCAGGAGGGGAGTGGTGATGGACTTGAGGTGGGGCAGGATCAGGCGCTCAAAGGACTTCATGACTATGGAGGTGAGCGCCACAGGTCTGTAGTCATTAAGTCCAGTTATCCGTGGTTTCTTGGGGACAGGAACGATGGTGGAGGTTTTGAAGCAGGCAGGCACATGGCACGACCTCAGGGAGGAGTTAAAGATGCCTGTGAAGACAGGAGTCAACTCCTTCACACAGTGTCTCAGTGTGGCGGGAGACACGCCATCCGGGCCGGGGGCCTTGCGTGGGTTCGAACTGCCGAACTGCCTGCGCACCTCCTGTTGTGTGATCGTGAGTGGAGGGGGGGGGGTGAGGAGGGGGAGGCTGCCTTTGAAGTCTGGCGACTGTGGTTCAGTTGATAGAGTGGGTCGCCCAATGACCGAGAGGTTGGCGGTTCACGTCCCGGCTCTGGCTGTCCACATGTCGAAGTGTCCTTGGGCAAGACACTGAACCCTGGCTTAGGCCCCCAGTAGGACTGACCATAGACCTTAGAAACCTACTGGTGTATGAGTGTGTGTGAATGGGTGAATGAGAGGCTAATGTAAAGCACTTTGAGCACCATGAAGGTGGAAAAGAACTGTATAAGTGCAGTCCATTTACCATTTTGAAGTCGGAACCATGGGGGCAGTGATGCTGGGGGAAGGTGGGGTGTTGGGCGTGGCTGGTGAGGTGTCCAAGCGGGTGTAGTATCGGGACAGGCTCTGACAAAGGGCTTTGTCATCCTGTCCCTTTGAAGCCTGAGGTCGGTAGTTAGTGATCTGCCTCAGGCCTCTACACACAGAAGCAGGGTCGTTAGCAGTGAATTGCTGCTGGAGCTTCTCTGAATATGCGGATTTAGCCCTCCTCAGCTCCCTGCTAAATCGGTATTTGACCTCTCTGGATGTTTTGGATGTCGTCTGCGAGCGCGCGCTAAGCCGTGCGCGCGTCTGCGTCCGGCGGAATGTAAACAGCACCCAGAATGAATGAAGCGAACACGCACGGGGAGTAAAACGGTTTGCAGTGGATGAATAAGTATTCCAGAGCAGGACAACAGTGTTGGGAGATCACAGTCACATCAGTGCACCAGCCGTTGTTGATGTAGAAGCAGACTCCGCTGCCTATGGTCTTACCTGAGAGACCCGGGTCCCGGTCAGCACGGATCAGCTGGAATCCTTCTAGGTGGAGCACGCTGTCCGGTGTCTTTTCTTTGAGCCAGGACTCAGTGAAACAGAGGACAGATGAGGTGGAGAAGTCTTTGATCCGCATCAGCAGCTTCAGCTCATTGAGTTTGTTGCAGAGTGAGTTGATGTTAGATAGGAAGATCCCAGGTAACGCCGTGCGCGTTCCCCTCCTGTGGAGCCCCACCACGACGCCGGCTCGTCGACCCCTCTTTCGCCGTCTCACTTTTTGGACTAAAAAGTGAAACAAATCGGCTACAGGAACCAAAAAAACTGGAAGAATGTCCGTGGGAGTGAAAGTCCTAATGTTTAGTAGCTCTTCACGGGTGTAAGAGCAGGCACACACACAATTAACAGACAGAAACAGACAAAACAGGATGCAGCGAAACAACATCAGCAGAGGAACATGAAGGGTGTTCAAACATATGGTCTGTGTTTGTGTTCTGTGGAGGAATGTCACTTAATGCTAACTGTGGCTAGCTAGCTATTGTAGCTAGGTAGCTACTGTGGCTAGCTCGCTACTGTGGCTAGCTCGCTACTATGGCTAGCATGCTACTGTGGCTAGCTAGTTACACAATGGTCAGATGGACAGTCAAACCACGGACGGTGTAGATGTGCTTAGTGTTACTTTATGGTGAATTTGTCCAGATTCACCAGATGTTTTGGACAATAACCTGCCTTACAAATGTTCCATGAAGCCCCGCCCCCTCAGGTGAGCCCAGGCAATGAGGGGCTAAAAACAACATTTAATCAGAAGTTCCTTTTGTTTACACAGTAACCGCCCCATTAGGGTCTGAAAATGTACAAATCTGAAGACCCCTGTAGGGTGGGGAGGTTTGAAGACGAGCCAGTCGTGTCTCCGTCTAAGCTGAAAGAAACTCAACGTGTTGCCGTGACCTTTAGTTCAAAGTGTTCAGTTCAGTTCAAATGGAAACTTGATCATTAATTAGATTCTCACAGTGAAGATCCAACATGTCAAACCCAGGTAGAACTGAAGGAACCATCATGACAGGTGGAAGAGCAGCGCTAGCACACATGCTAATGTTGCTAATGCTAACGTTCCAGGTGAAAATGTGACAGCAGTGGTTTCAGTTATTGGACAGAATGTAGAACAGACCCTCCCCTATGTGGGCGTGGCTTACATATATGATCCACTGGTGAACCTTCATATAAACTCATATTTCCTTCTGAAAATAATAATAATAATAATGGATTAGATTTCTATAGCGCTTTTCAAGGCACCCAAAGCGCTTCACATTAGTGTTCCATTATTCATTCACTCTCACATGCTCCCTCTGGTGGTGGTAAACTACATATGTAGTCACAGTTGCCCTGGGGCAGACTGACAGAAGCGTGGCTACGGCCCCTCTGACCACCACCCAACATTCATACTCATTCATACACCAGTGTGAGTGACACTGGAGGCAAGGAGGGTAAAGTGTCTTGCCCAAGGACACAACGGACTGACTAGGACAGAGCGGGAATCGAACCGCCAACCCTTCGGTCAATGGACGACCCGCTCTCCCAACTGAGCCACGGCCGTCCCAAATGATCATGTAAACAAGATAAAAACTAAAAACACCACTTTAACACCTTGTGTTTTCATCACAACTGGTCCATTACATTTACAGTTCTGTTCTAAAGTTCTACATCTGTGTTTATAAACATGGAATGTGTTGTTCATGACAGTAAAGTCATGTACTGTAAATGTTCTTCACTTCTATAAATGTTGACATTGACATCTATACCCCCCATGGAGAAAAAATGATCAAATCAATCAATGAAAACAAAAGTGCAGTAGATGGAGGAAGTTAAACTAGTAGTGAATTACCAAAGTTTACACCAACAACTGAACATGTATAATAACAGTTAAAGAGGAGAGAAGTTGATATTTTTTATAACTGATCACAGACCATAAAAACAAACCCTGGTTCATCTTCTTTATTTTTAATATTTTAACACAAACTCATTTTAATAAAACTTTGAACTCACCAACTGACGCTCTTTACAGGAACTTTACAGACCACTGTGGAACTAAAACCAAGGACATCAGGTCTAACCTTTTACCTGTTGACATACCTGATCAGGTGTCCTTACCTGAGGACACACTGGACACTTTTGTCCTGGTTGATGTTTGGACACTTGGTGGACTTTTCTCTGAAGTAAATCCAACAACCTTCCTTTTAGACCCAGTTCTCACATCACTGTTAAAATCATTTTATGGATTCTTTAAGGAACAGTTTTTAAACATTATGAATTGTTGTCTTCAGACGGTGTCTTCACCACTGTCTTTAAAACGGTGGTGGTGAAGACCCTTCTGAAGAAGACCTACTTAGATCCAAATGACTTTAATAACTACCCACCTGTGTCCAACTGACCTTTATTAAGGAACATTTTAGAGAAACTGTTTTTAACCAAGTCAATGACTGTTCCATTTTCCCCACAGAAAGAACAACCCAGTGTATAAAGAATATTAGTGTGTATTCCACTTGTTTGTTTGTTTGTTTTGTCAAAGGGAAAGCAGCAGGTAATAAACCTGAAGTAACAATAATCAATGCATGTTTCATTTTCATACCAAAATCAACACAATAGTCCAATCACCATTACTAGTAAGCATCAATAATAAATACCATTATCCCACAATAAATATCAAATCAATTATCAATTCATGACAAGCATCATATTCAACACAGTTGAAATTGTTGACATGCTGCTTCCCTGAACACATCCTCACGACCCTGCGTGTGAACTCCAAAAGTGACGTACATTGTTGTGGATTTGTGGTCCTATAAAGAACATATGGTTAAACACTTTGGAACATGGAAGACACAAACTTCTTTGACCAGTTTAGGGACCTCCTTATGAAGGGGTAGTAGGCCACATTCTGGTCCAGTTTATCCACGCCATTCATGTTGGAGTTGTAGGCGATCACACACGCTGGTTTAAACTGGGTCACTTTATGTCTCTGCCCCCTCTGCCACACATCAACCCCTTCCATTCTGTCTTGGTGGCAGGTTGTCACCATCTTCACCATTCGTTTGTCCTGCCAAGCTACCACCATCATGCGCCCATTGTGCCGCACAATTCGTTCCCCTGCCCCCAGGTCAGACTTTTTGATCTCCCTGATGATCACTGGCTCTCCCCTGTTTTTCCTGAGGGTTCCACAGACGTTTGTCTGTGCTCTCAGTAAGCGTTCCCACAGGGACACAGAATTATAGAAATGGTCCATGTAGACAGTATAACCAGTACAGTATTGTGTCTATGTCATGTGATTATGTAAAGGACACATTTAGTCCCAGTATAAGTGATGAGTTAGTCGATAGTACCATGCTCACACTACAAACTACGTTAGATATAGTTGCCCCCCTTAAGTTAAAAACTACTAAGGTTAGATGAACCTCCCCATGGTACAACACTGACACTCGCTCCATTAAACAAACAACACCTAAATTAGAGGCAATGGAGGCGATCCAACTTAGAAGATTCTCTCAATGCCTGTAAAAATATCTTAATAAAGTATAATCCATCTTTGCGTACAGCCAAAACTAGATATTACTCATCCATAATAGAAGAAAACCAGAATAATCCTAGATTCCTGTTCAGTACTGTAGCCAGACTGACAAACAGCCACACCTCCGTGGAACCAGTTATTCCATCCACGCTCCATTCTGATGATTTCCTGCAGTTCTTTAACAATAAAATATCAACTATTAGAGACAAAATAGACACATTTCTCCCAAATATTAGATCAGAAAAAGCAGTGGTTTCAAACCTAGGCCTTTTTATAAATCCCTCTGTAACACTAAATAATTTCACCACTGTAGACCAAACTGATGTCATATCTATTATGTCTTCCAAATCAGCCACCTGCCTCTTAGTTGAAGGTGGTCGATGGAAGACATGTGAATAGTGAATAGCAGTAATCCAGCCGGGATGAGATGAACGTATGACACATTCTAGACAATTATAGGTCTATATCTAATTTGCCCTTCCTGTCAAAGGTTTTAGAACGAGTAATAGTTAAACAGCTGTGCCAATTCCTGCAGGATAATAGTTTATTTGAACAGTTTCAGTCTGGCTTTCGTGCCCATCATAGCACTGAAACAGCGTTAGTTAAAGTTACTAATGACTTATTATTAGCCGCTGACATGGGATTAATATGGGTCCTGGTGTTATTAGACCTTAGTGCAGCCTTTGACACCATTGACCACAGTATCTTAGTGCACAGATTAGAATGTGATATAGGTATTAGAGGAGCAGCCCTCTGCTGCTTTAAATCATATTTATCTGATCGCTACCAATTTGTTCACATCAACCAACAATCATCGCAGTCCTCCAGAGTTAATTATGGCGTTCCTCAAGGGTCAGTCCTTGGGCCTATTTTGTTTACACTATATATGCTCCCTTTAGGTAACATCATTACAAATCATGGCATTAATTTTCATTGTTATGCAGATGACACACAGCTATATTTATCGATTAAACCTGATCAGACCAGACAAATAGATAAACTAAGTACATGTGTCCAAGACATAAAAACTTGGATGAGTGACAATTATCTTTTACTGAACCCTGAAAAAACTGAAGTCGTTATAATTGGTCCTAAAGATGCGAGAGACTCCCTACCTGACCACATAGTTACTCTGGACAACTTAAGTGGAACACCCAGTGACACAGTTAAAAATTTAGGAGTTTTATTTGATCCACATCTTTCATTCAAAGGGTCAGGGGTCAGAGGTCAGGGCACATTAACCAAACTTGCAGAACAGCCTTCTTTCACCTGCGCAACATTAGCCAAAATTAGGAATATTCTGTCTAAAACGACTGCAGAAAAATTAATTCATGCATTTGTTACATCACGATTAGATTATTGTAACTCCTTACTTGTAGCGTGTCCTAAATATTCCCTAAAAAGCTTCAACTGGTTCAAAATGCAGCAGCAAGATTATTAACAGGATCAAATAGAAGAGAACACATCACCCCTGTGCTCCAAACCCTGACCCCTGACCCCTAACCCCTGTGCTCCAAACCCTGACCCCTAACCCTATCACCCCTGTGCTCCAAACCCTGACCTCTGACCCCTAACCCTATCACCCCTGTGCTCCAAACCCTTCATTGGCTACCAGTTGAGTCTAGAATTAAATTTAAAATCCTCCTCCTTACATATAAAGCCATTAATGGTATGGGTTAGGCCTAGGGGTCAGAGGTCAGGGGTTATTGGTATGGGCCCCTCTTATCTTAAAGATGATCTGGTTCCGTACCAACCCAATAGAACCCTTCGTTCTCAGAATGCAGGTTTACTGAAAGTTCCTAGGGTTTCTAAAAGTACAGTAGGAGCTAGAGCCTTTAGTTACCATGGTTACTGTCTTATGGAATCATCTTCCCTTTAATATTAAAAACGCCGAAACAGTCTCTACATTTAAAATTAGGCTTAAAACATTCCTGTTTGAGAAAGACTATGGTCAGGTTAGTTAAAAATGATGTGACTCATATATCATGTATACATGATGTATGAGTCACAGTTCAGTCTAGGCTGCCCTAGGAGTTAGAATGCTGGGGGAAGTACAGACACTGAGTTCTTTCTTCTCTTTCTCTCTCTCACACCTGTTTGTGTCATTTTTATAACATATCTTTCATACCAAGTCTGTTCATGACTAGTCACCTGGTGTCCCCTTTCCCCCCTCCCCCCCTGGGGGGAGTGGTGGCTCTCCTGACAGTGTCTGCACGGGAGCCATGGACGACAGGATCTGCAGTATCTCGCCTGTGCTGACCTGTAACCCCGGACCACCGCCCCTCCCTGTCTGGACCAGCCCCCCTTCCTGCATTTATAAATGGACGTTCATCTATAGTCTGTCCGTCCATGGGAGTGGATCTCTCCTTCAATGTGGTTCTCCTCAAGATTTCTTCTTTTTCCCACTGGGTTTGGAAGTTTTTTCTTGCCGAGAAGGAGGGTCTAAGGACAGGGGATGCCTGGGACTTTTCATGTATTTCTGTAGTTGATTATGTTTTTGTAAAGCCCTCTGAGACGACTTTGTTGTGATTTAGGGCTTTATAAATAAAATTGAATTGAATTGAATTGAATTGAACCATGACCCTGGAGACCATCAAGCAGAGAGAACACTATCTCTGGCAGAGTACTACCTTCACCGACATAAGGCCGCAAGTTGAAGCAGTACCCTGTCGCAGAGTCACACAGAATGTACGATTTTATACCATACTTCACCGGCTTTTGTGGGTTATACACTCGGAACGATAGGCGCCCCCGCCACTGCATCATGCCCTCATCAATGCAAATGTTTTCTCCTGGCTGGTACAGTTCTTTGCATTTCCCAACAAGATAATCTAACACTGGGTGGACTTTGTACATTTTATCAGCAGTATTTTGTGTGGCATTGTTGTTGAAATGGAGGAACCGCCATATAATTTAAATCTGTTCCTGGACATTGTCCGGCTGAAATATGGTGTTGCATCTATTTCCTCTACACTCCAGTATAAGTCAAGGCTTGGCTTTTTGATGTAGCCAGTGAGGAAACTCAGTGCAAAGAATGTTTTCAGTTGTGGGACTGACACTGGCTTCTAGGCATTACCTCTGCTGTGTGGTAGCGCCTCAGGGTTGGCTTCAAACTACTGACGAGCATGGCCCAGATTCACCTGGGCCATGCTGGTGCCCTCGGTCCTTCGAAGGCACATGGTGCGCACCACACCCGCTCCCTCTGCCCTTCTTCTTTGCTGGGTATCTCCGACCTACTCTCCCTTCTCTTTCCCCCTCACCTGCCGCAGTATCTCCTGAAATACTCCTAAACCTGCTTTCTTCCACCGCCAGCTGCCTCAGTTCGCTACACCTCCGCTTTTTCGCCATCTTCACTCATCCTCGTCCTTCCTCTGCCAACACCAGTTGTGCCCCACCCACAAACTGATTCCCATGGTCCCCCCCTACAGGATTGGGTTGGTAATACACCAAAATTCAATGAGTACACGCCTCATTTTCAGTGACAGGCAACAGGACCTCCAGGAACCAGGGGTCTAAAGGCCAGGATACAACCCGCCCAGAAGGTCCGATCCTGGGGGTGAAAAGGCAGGGAATTTGGCCCATGGAACAACATAGAACCAGGGGTCTAAAAGCAGGGTTTTAACCCACCCAGAAGGTCCTATACTGGGTTAAAAAAAACAGGGCATCTGGACCCCTGGAACCACATAGAACCAGGGGTCAAAAGGCCGGGGTTTAACCCACCCAGAAGGCTCTATTCTGGGGTAAAAAGGCATGGGCATCTGGACCCCTGGGACCACATAGAACCAGGGGTCAAAAGGTCGGGCTTTAGACCCACCAATAAAGCTCTGTTCTGGGGCAGAGTACACTTTTGCCTCTTGGTAGTTGCTGAGTACCTGGAACCACAGAGAACCAGGCGTCAAAAGGTCAGGGTTTAACCCACCAAAAAGGTCCTATCCTGGTGTGAAAAGGCAGGGAATCTGGACCCCTGGAACCACATAGAAGCAGGGGTCAAAAGGTCACGCTTCAGACCCAGACATAACGCCCTGTCCTGGGGCATGGTAGCCGGGCATGTGGACCCCTGGAACCACATAGAACCAGGGGTAAAAAGGCCAGGCTTTAGACCCAGCCTTAAGGCCCCCTCCTGGGGCACAGTGGACCCCTGGAACCACATAGAACCAGGGGTCAAAAGGCCAGGCTTCAGACCCAGCCTTAAGACCCCATCCTGGGGCACAGTAGCCGGGCACGTGGACCCCTGGAACCACATAGAACCAGGGCTCAGAAGACCATGCTTCAGACCCAGCCATAATGCCCCATCCTGGAGCACGGTAGCCGAACATGTGGACCCCTGGAACCACATCGAACCAGGGGTCTAACCCTGGGACCTATACCCGACAAACGGTCACTATCCCTGCCCACATTCTAGACACACCCGGCCTCTACAGGACCTCCAAGGACCTACCGCCCCAGCCGGTCCCTGGCACCCCAAACTTAAGCCCCCCCTCGGGCTAAACCCTTTAAACCAGCCCGGTAAGACAACCGGAGCCTTGGTACTACAAAACCAAAGCTGCAAAAGTTTCTAAGTCCAATGTGGACACTACATTTTACAGAGCCTTGGTACTACAAAACCCACGATTGTCTGAGACCCCAGCTCACGTTCCCCTCTGCTCCACAGGAGTTTTTTGTTTTTAACCCTTGTACCGCCCCAGTCAAACTTCCCACCTGCCAATGTGGGGTCATGACCGGCAGAGCCAGATGCATGAAGAGCGAGCCCCGCCTGCTCGGGACTCACCTCACCGAACAAAGGAACCATAACCGATTTAATGAGCCATTCATAGTTTCACTGTCCCGGCCATTCTGCAGTTTAATCTGTGGGACAAGCATATGCTGCTATACTGGAAGATCAACTAGGATAGCCCCGAGGGTGGAGGGTACGTGGAGCCCACCCGCGGCGATCCGAGGAGGCGGAGGAGGTGATCCAAAGCCCCCAGGAGAGTTGCCGGTCCCGAGGAGAGAATCCCCAACCCCCCCGTCAGCCCTCCAGTCGGGCGGGATGGGAAAGGAGCCTCCTCAGTTAGGGCGACAGACCTGGGGGGTGGCCCCCTCAGAACGCACCGTGCGAGCAGCATGCCCTCCGGGGCTATACACGGCCGCTGGACCAGCCCTGGGGCCAGCGCCCCGCCGCTGGAGCTGTTACCGCACCCACTACCGTGTGTGAACAGGATTGGAGAAACATAGTTATTCATAACGGACCCACCGTGGCCGGGACCGCAAACCGCCGCCGGGTTCGGATGGACCTCAGACACCGCCTGGCACTCGCGGATCCCGTTGGAGAGCCGCTGAGGGAGACAGCGCGTCTTCCTGTCTCGCATCCTCTCCTGGAGGCCAGAGCCCTGAAATCCTCCCGAATACCTAATGTGTACCAGCCCGCAATGTTGAAGGAACCTACCGCCAAACCGACAAAATGGAGGGCATAGGCCCTTCAGAGGCTGTTGGTTCCTCTGTAGAACCCCTGTCCTCAGTACCAGTTTAAACACACACAGGGTTCTGTTGGTTCCTCTGTAGAACCCATGTCCTCAGTACCAGTTTAAACACACACAGGGTTCTGTTGGTTCCTCTGTAGAACCCATGTCCTCAGTACCAGTTTAAACACACACACACACACACACACACACACACACACACACACAGGGTTCTCTTGGTTCCTGACTTGTCAAAGGTCCATGTTTTTAATAAAACAAAGTATAAATCAAATAAAAACCCAAATATAATGAATAATAATTTTGAATAGATTGTGTGTGAAAATATGAATGTTCTAAATATTGTGTAATAACATCTAGAACATTCTTCTTGTGGTGACTTAAGTGTATTTTTCTTCTTTCTTCAGATATGACAGAACAAAGAATGAAAAGTGTCTCCATAGGATTCCAAACACATCTATTCAATTAAATTAAATTCAATTTTATTTATAAAGCCTTAAATCACAACAAAGTCGTCTCAGAGGGCTTTACAAAAACACAATCACCTACAGAAATACATGAAAAGTCCC
Organism: Siphamia tubifer; assembly: GCA_020466265.1. Lineage (NCBI taxonomy): Eukaryota > Metazoa > Chordata > Actinopteri > Kurtiformes > Apogonidae > Siphamia > Siphamia tubifer. The sequence continues at coordinate 47,639,298 of CM035799.1, read as the reverse complement.
AGGCATCCCCTGTCCTTAGACCCTCCCCCTGTCCTTAGAACGTCCCCCTGTCCTTAGACCCTCCCCCTGTCCTTAGACCCTCCCCCTGTCCTTAGAACGTCCCCCTGTCCTTAGAACGTCCCCCTGTCCTTAGACCCTCCTTCTCGGCAGAAAAAACTTCCAAACCCAGTGGGAAAAAGAAGAAATCTTGAGGAGAACCACATTGAAGGACAGATCCACTCCCATGGACGGACAGACTATAGATGAACGTCCATTTATAAATGAAGGAGGGGGGGGCTGGTCCAGACAGGCAGGGGCGGGGGTCCGGGGTCACAGGTCGGCACAGGCGAGACACTGCAAATCCTGTCGTCCATGGCTCCCGTGCAGACACTGTCAGGAAAACCACCACTCCCCCCCGGGGGGGGGGGGGGGGGGGGGGGGACACACACCAGGTGACTAGTCATGAACAGACTTGGTATGAAAGATAGGTTATAAAAATGACAGAAACAGGTGTGAGAGAGAGAAAGAGAAGAAAGAACTCAGTGTCTGTACTTCCCCCAGCATTCTAACTCCTAGGGCAGCCTAGACTGAACTGTGACTCATACATCATGTATACATGATATATGAGTCACATCATTTTTAACTAACCTGACCATAGTCTTTCTCAAACAGGAATGTTTTAAGCCTAATTTTAAATGTAGAGACTGTTTCTGCGTCTTTAATATTAAAGGGAAGATGATTCCATCAGACAGTAACCATGGTAACTAAAGGCTCTAGCTCCATCAGACAGTAACCATGGTAACTAAAGGCTCTAGCTCCATCAGACAGTAACCATGGTAACTAAAGGCTCTAGCTCCATCAGACAGTAACCATGGTAACTAAAGGCTCTAGCTCCATCAGACAGTAACCATGGTAACTAAAGGCTCTAGTTCCTACTGTACTTTTAGAAACGCTAGGAACTTTCAATAAACCTGCATTCTGAGAACGAAGGGTTCTATTGGGTTGTGTTGAATAAAAATCTTCAAGTTGTGAAATTATACTGGGCTGTGGTAGTCTATACTTTCTTGCACTGTATTACACATAGTACCAGGTGTTCGAGTGGCACAAAATAGCTGCAAAGACAGACTTTGGTCCAGACAAGTGTTTATTTTGCAAAATACAAGTTAAACACTCCGTGAGGTTTGTCTCGAGACACACACGCACACACAGGCACACGGAGACACACACGCACACACACAGGCACACGGACGGAGAGACAGAGACAGAGAAAGAGAGAACACACACACACACAGGCACAGAGAGAGAGAGAAAGAGAGAGAGACAACCCGAGACAACCTAGCGTACGATACAACCCACACTGATTCTTATACCTTTTTCTAACCACACCCCTAAACTCCTCCTATCTTAGCTATCCACGCCCCTAGACCCCTCCTATCTTACCTAACCACTGTCAATCATTCCGTCTGGTACGATTTTTATTCTTGCTCTGTCTCCGCTGAATGTTTTCTTAACGTGCAGTGGGACGGGGTTTAGTATTTGATGTCCCGATTTACGCCCTCTGGCACCGTCCAGTCTAGTCGTTTTTGACGTTATGACAGATAAAAAAAAATAAAGAAAAATAAAGGCTGATGCCGTACCGTCTAGTTGTTTTGACTTATGACAGAGAATAAAGGCTGATGCCGTACCGTCTAGCTATTTTGACTTACGACTTGACAACAAGGAAAATAAAAGACCCCTTGCAGCTGGGTTTTTGATCCATTACTCATGTCTCTGGATCCACATGAGCAAGGTGTATCACGGCCTTTGACCTCACAACCCCCCTGTATTCTGACATTTTAAATCTACCTGGCGCCACTACATTCTTATCTGTCTGCTTAGCATTTTTACAACCCTTTTGCTTGTAATCAATCATTTGCCCCTTCCTGCAGCTGTGTTTAGTGATGTTTACATGTATTAATGTTTTAATTAATACATGTATTATATATATATATATAATACATATATTATATATGTTCTTACCAAGTCTGTTCATGACTAGTCACCTGGTGTCCCCTTTCCCCCCTCCCCCCCTGGGGGGAGTGGTGGCTCTCCTGACAGTGCCTGCACGGGAGCCATGGACGACAGGATCTGGAGTATCTCGCCTGTGCTGACCTGTGACCCCGGACCACCGCCCCTGCCTGTCTGGACCAGCCCCCCTTCCTGCATTTATACATGGACGTTCATCTATAGCCTGTCCGTCCATGGGAGTGGATCTGTCCTTCAATGTGGTTCTCCTCAAGATTTCTTCTTTTTCCCACTGGGTTTGGAAGTTTTTTCTGCTGAGAAGGAGGGTCTAAGGACAGGGGGAGGGTCTAAGGACAGGGGGAGGGTCTAAGGACAGGGGGAGGGTCTAAGGACAGGGGATGCCTGGGACTTTTCATGTATTTCTGTAGTTGATTATGTTTTTGTAAAGCCCTCTGAGACGACGTTGTTGTGATTTAGGGCTTTATAAATAAAATTGAATTGAAATTGAATTAATCCTCAACAATCCCCCCTTTGGTACTGACAAGGACCACACATCTAAAATTTTACGCACCACACAGATTATAGGTACTATACCTGACTGCACATTACCACATAAACAATGAGAGTATATAAGAATAACTAATATGCACTGAACACTCAACGGAGTAATACGGGATTACAATATCAAACATTACACATGCAACTGAGTACACCAACTAGTTAACATGGAGTAACATGAACAATAGTTTTTCATAATAACATCAGTGATAATTCTCACAGTAAATATATGTGACAGCATCATACGTAGTCACGCAATGTTGTCCATTGTGTCCATCTGTCGTAATAAGGTATCACCTCTGCGTCCTCCATCTGTCCCATGTCGTCTTGGGTTATCAAAGTTCATGATGAGTTATCTTACAACTGTTCTGTCTGGGTCATACTGTTTTGTCCAGGAGTTGGAGGTGAAACATTTCTTATCATGCTCTCCCTCATTAGGGCCTCTAGTCCGTGTATAGCTGCGGTCTGGTTCCTTAGTCGATTCTGACAGAAGTGGATCAGAGTCTCATTAGTGCGGTTGAGGAGTCGCTGGGCATTTTTCATTTGAAGTTGTTCGGCCTGTAGTTGGGTGGCCTGTTTTTGCAGTGACTCGGCTCTGTCACGCTGCCTTTCTTCTGCTTGCATTAAGTAGTCGTTTTCAGCTCGCAGCCGCATAATCAACTGTTCGTTCTCTCTGCGTTGCTGCTTGATTTTTCCCGAGTATTTGCGGCAGTACTCATTCTGTCTTATCCGCCTTATCTTTGCTTGAGCCGATGGAGACAGTCCTCGCAGCAGGGCGATGAATACTGCAGTAGACATTCTGGCAACTTCAGTGCGCAGATCGTTGGGGTTGGTGTACTGACTGTATGGACGTGTCAGGAATCTGTTCATTTGTAGAGCATCCTCATGGCTGACATCTGGTTGTTCTGGACGACGCTGTTCCTCTCTGATGGTAGGCATTATTGGCACAACATGCTGTCCTCTGATGGCTGTTGGTGGGATCCCTCGGTCTGCTGGATTCTCCGGACTCTCAGGGCTGAAGCGCTGCTCTGGTGGGCTGATGACTGGTGTCCAGGGGATGTGGACTGGTTGTTCTCTCAGTGGTTCCCGATTCTCCTGCGGCATCGGCTGGCTTTGATACCACTGTGGTCTGGTCTCTGCCTGGTTCGATGGGCCCGGTTCGACCTCCTGATCTGGTCCTCCCTCAGCACGCACAGATGACCTGTTGAGGGTGTGTATGTCTACACCTACAAGTCGTATGTCTGGGGTTGTGTGTACACTTCCGGGTCCATTTGGGTCAAGGTCCCTCCAAGTGTCCAAGTCTAAGACAGTTTCCGCCATTGTGTGCTCAGTCTGTGGTGGAGATATGTGTTATTATTATTATTACAGTTTATATCTTATGATGTACCTCTATCATAACTACACATTTTACAGATTTGATTACATGTTAAGTTTTACACATACATTATTATTTACAAAATTCGATGCCGGGTACCAGTCGGAGAGTGGATGGTGATTTCTGTTATAGATATCTATCTGCTATATATCTATTCTCTCCTATATACGTGGGATCTAGTTGTTCTGCATCAAACTGTATCTGTATTATTGGGTACTGTCCTGTTATAGAATGGCATAGATTAGTGATCATGTTACGCAGTAATGGTGCAATGCAACAAATTACTACTAATACCAGCAACATTATTCCCCCTATCACCATCCCTATAGCCTGTAAGTATTTTCCCCATCCTAATTTACTCCACCAATCCCAGAAGCCTTTTAGTTGGGTGTTCCAATTAGAATTACGGACATGTTCATCTCTCATTTGTTTCATACCGTCTAAGATGCGGGTCAAGCTACCATTTGTTCCTGTATGTAATGGAATTTCAGCACAACATTCATCCCCAATCATATCGCATATCCCCTGATCCCCTGCTATTTGTGATTCTAAGATGAACCTGTTTTGTAGTGTCATCAGTGATGTGGCTTGTAGTTGTTCTTTTATTAGGCCCACTCCAGTAACTGTAAAATTCATAAACCTCTGTTGGTTGTACCAGAGAAGGTTAACCCACCGACTATTTCTAGCAATGTACTGAGCATTCATTATAGGTCCTATAAAAGGGGCACCCCCTAGTCCTCTTCCTGTTTGTATCCAATCTTTCCCTATAGCTGTATGTTCTTCCGGGACCCCATACGGGACCTGGTCCCAGCTTATGTACACTTCCTGTGACAGTTTCCAATTCCAATCCCATGAGTTCCCCGTATGTGTACTGTCTGTGTCTCTTTTGTTCCGTGGTTGGGTGTCTTCTTGAGTGATTAGTGATAATTGTCCTGTTAGCATTGCAGGAGCACAAATGCCCGTCCAATTAGCTGTCAACCGGGGCAGTAAGGTGGTTCCATTTTCACATAGCCAAAAGATGTCACCTAGTTGGGCAGTTCCTGCTGAGAAGTCTGGTAGTTTGAATAAGTTTAGAGTGTATACTGGTAGGTCATACATTACGTTACCTCCGTTCGTCACCACCTGATTACATTTGATTCGGGCTTTTGGGCCTGTTTTGCATATTTTAATTGCAGTAGTTTTCCTGTGGGTCTTATGATGGGATACCGTTCTATAGCGCATTGCACTAATCCTGCAGTATCTTCTGATACTTTAGTTGATTCTTTGATGAGAGCCTCTATCTTTTTTCCTCGTGCTATACAGAAAGGGAAAATCAGTCTATCAGTTTTTTGAATCACTGGTGGTAATAGATTATATTCATCACTGTCCTGGTGGAGGTGTGGACACACTTTGATATCACGACTCCAACTCTTATATTTTCCTGCCATATTCATTGCACAGTAAGTAAAACATTTTGCAAGATTTGGGCAGCTCCCTATTGCACTTCCTGGTAGTATTTCTATCCTAGGTAACCGTTTAGCATTATAGCATGCAACGCAACCATCTCCTTTTTTTCTTTTTAGCTTTAAATAGTGCATTAACTGAGTAATTTAACCAATTTTGGAACATGTTTGCCTCCCAGTGTGTGGTTTTTATTTTACTTATGTCTCTTTTGTGTCTTTTGTCCCTCAATCGTATCTTTTCCCTTGCTTCTTCTGCTGTCATTACCTGTCCTGTTCCGAGGTGTTGGCATATTGTGTTTGTGCATTTTACCTGAAAGATCACCATCCCTTCTCCCTGGCACTCAGCATCGTTTGGATCCCCCAACCAGTATTTACTTATTGGCTGCGGTCCCTCTGTATCAAAAGCAGATGTTAGTACAAAATCATATATGTCGGCTTTTACATACATTATTTGTTTACTCCCTCCCGCATTTACTATCCCTTTATTAGTTGCTAATGTGATCATAGCCATTGCACAGTCATCTAGTGGGTGTGGTTTGTTATGTGTAGACAAGTTTGTGAACATCAATTCCCCCCTTGCTAACGCGAAAAGGGTTAGCATAACCACACTAATGTGTATCATGCTCATCCCACGTCGGCGTGCGCGGGTGTGACATTTGCGGGCCACTTGCCCATGACAAAGAAAGGGACGGGTGCGGGGGCGGCGGGGAATGCACTTGTGGTCTTGCAATAGTATCAGTAATGTCACTAGTACTGTCGTCAGCAGCCTCTTCGTCTGTTGGGCCACGGTCCTCAGTACCTGTGGAACCTTCATCGTCTGTTCCTGCACCACCGCCAGGTCAGAATGTCACCTAAGTCGTTTGGGTCAGTGTGTCAACTGTGAGGAGCTGCGGCGGCGTTCACCCCGGGCTTGTAGTCTAGCCGACCTTCGAGCCCCTTGGGGTGATAGGGAGGCACGGCGACCTGCGGAAGTAGGAGTAGTGTTCGGGGGAGAGGTCGGAGGGTTGCTGTGAGCAGCCCCTTCAGCATGCACTGGTCCCGCAGAGGATGGACCAGGATAGTTGCCGGGCAGTTCAGGCGGACGGATGCGGGTACAATGGTTACGGTGGAACCAATGTGGCTTACCTTCGACCTTCAAGGCAGAGGGTGTAGTGAGCACTACCCGAAATGGCCCGTCTCTACGGGGTTCGTTCCAGTGGTGTCTGAAGACTTTGATATATACCTTATCCCCAACTTGGATATCACGGACGTCTAGTGGAACGTTAGTCTCAGCTTTTTTTGTTGGCTTCTTTAACCTGTTGAAACACAAGTCTGTGAATTTGAGTTAAAGCCCTCAGATAGTCTCCCAGCTCCCGTTCCAGTTGCCCCAGGGTCGGCCCCTCCGATGGGCCCCTGTTCTGTGGCATTGGCATGGGTCGTCCTGTAAGCATTTCATAAATTCATCCAAAGGGCCGGATTGAACCACCAGGCGGGCCGGGTATGGCCCCCGGGCCGCATGCTCGACACCTCCGCTTTCGACTAATGTGTTCCTTCACTGTATCTGTTCTATCCAGTATTTACTTTAGCTTCATAAACACTTCTCACCCTGGGACCAAAAGCTTAAATCTTAAGCATAAACTATACTTCATAAATAGAACACTTAACCCTAGGACACGCCCCCTTATGTTAAGTAATGATAACCACACACACACATACCGGTACTCACAAAACACACACACATGTGACAGCCTTCACACATACAGCCATGGCACAACACAACAGAGTACTCACAAAACAAACAAACAAATACACAAAAACAAAAAACAATACCCTATGATAATTCCCAGAGGATCCCCTTTTCCTCTATAGAAAATAACTGGTTAAACAAACACACTGACTCCAGCACAAAGGAAGGAGTTCAAATCTACTGTCATAACATCAATGACAAGTTTCACTGTGGACTAGATGATAGATCCTGTTTTCTGTAAAATAGATCTATATAGTATTTATGTTCAGCTCAGACCAGTTTAAGATTAAAATCAAACATGTTGGATTATGTTTGTGTAACAGATGGATCTGATAATAACACTGATAAACTTCTACTGACTAAAACAAATGGTTGCATTCTACAAACATCACTTTACAGTCACAACTGACTGTTGTTGTGTTTTTTTGTTTTTTTTTTGTTTTTTTTTTTTTGTTTGTTTGTTTTTTCCCGTTTTGTTTTGCTTTGTTTTGTTTTTAGTTCTCTCTCTCTCTTTGTTTGAGATATAATTTAATTAGTATTCTTACCAACCCTTATCTTGTTTCCCAGAAAAGTCATTTTGGTTTAATGCAACCATTAATACTTAATAAATAATTAGAAACCATGTAATTAACCCAAAGTACATGGGTGTTGTCCCCCATGGTCATAAGTTACCCATTAGACATTGACAACATTGATCGTCCAGCAGAACCAATGGACCAACTTTTCCCTAAATTATAGATAATGAACCATGTGGTAAATCTAATACCAGACCATATAAGGTGGGTTGGTTGGATCCTGGGAAGTCAACCATCCCCCTTCCATTCAGAAATATTCTATTCTATTATTCTATTCAAAACAAACATTGGGTGCAATGTAATGCAGTTTAGTGACATATAATCTAAGATTTCGTCTCTTTTTTTTTTTTTTTCTGACAACACTTCTGCTTATGTGTGTCCAGCTAAGATTCAGATTTTAATGCATGCATGGAGATTTAGACATTTCATGTTGCATCAGCATTATAATAAAGGCATTCTATTCTTTATAATGAAGGCATTCTATTCTTATTCTATTCTGAGGGTAACCAATAAATCTCTGTCCAGGAGATTTAAAAGGTATGACATGCTGTTTGAAACCAAAATAAAAGTAAAAGTATCAGACAATGAACATAAGAATGGGTTAATGAAATAACCTTTAAATGATTAACATCCTTTCTATTTTAAAATTATTTTATTTTATTTTATTATTATTATTTTTTTTTTTTCTTTCCTTAAAGAAAAGGGAGAGTTTATCTCAGTTTTCCTGAGATAAACTCTGCTACTTTTGATAAAACCAAATACACAGTTCCTGAATGTGTCATGAAGAACTAGTGTCATTATGTCATAAAACTACAGATGTTTTTAGCAGCTGGAAAACATGCTAATGTGTCTTTGGCGAAGGTGTGTGACGTCAGTACAGACAGCGGATGTGCCGTTGCAATACATAAGATATGTTAGTAAGCATGTGTAAGCCTCTGCTCCAAAAGGGGAGGGGGAGGGGGTGTGGCTGCATGTGCCTCACAGTCTAGTTGCTTCAGGAATCATCATCTGCAGCTCCAGGCTGTTGCTGACACTGGTCACTTCCTGGGTTTCATTGTCTCTGTCCATTTCTCTGCTCCTTCTGTCCATTGGTCTCCTTTGTCTCGACGTTTTCTTGTGTTGATGCATCAGACTTGGACCATCCCGACCAAAGTTTTCACCATGGGACATGCGAGGTCTTTCATGTTTTTACCTTCACAGTCTGGTGGACATTCACATACAACAGTCTTTCACACATTTGTAATCAGTCACATTCTCACCCCAGCTGCCTTTATCTTGAGTTCCAATGCAACAGAGGGGGAGGGAGCGCGTTTGCAGGGCCCTCTGTTGTGACGGACACTTGGTGGGTGTGGCCTTTCATCTTTCAGGAAGGAACTGCACTGGAGCTGGAAGACACCTCAGAGCTGTGAGCTTTAGACAGATAGGGGAGGGGGTTTTTGGAGCAAAGGTGACGCACTAGATGCATTTTCCTGTGTGTGAAAAAAAACAAACTTTCTGCATTAGACATAGTTTTAAACAAAGTTTTGAACATTTCTGTCTCTTATCTCTGTTTATTCCAATGTTCAACTCAAAGTCACCTTATTACTTTATTATTCTATTTTTCATTTACCCATCTTATCTTCAAGCCTTACTGTTTCCCCACATTTAGTTTTCACTTCATCATTTTTGAGCATTTGATCATATTTAACACTCAGACCCATTAAGACATTTAATGTGTTTATTACTCATACATGTGAATCTTATAGAGAGAGACTTCTGTTAATGCAACTAGAGTTATATTAAATAAACCAAAGACATGTATTTGCTAAATCGCCTATTAGTTATTATCTATTCATGTTCCATGGTGGAACATTCCTCTTCCAGACACGTCGATCTGGGTCAAAATAATCTTAAAATAAAAATGACGCAACCGTTTATCACCGTGATTCACCGTACGTCGCCGCGCAAAATCAGTAATTCCTTCCGATAAAGACTTTAATCAGTCTGTGTCACATGTGACCAACTACAAGATTCACACTGTCATGACTTTACTCATGAGTTTTCATTTGATTTTTACACATTTTTATTTCATTTAATTTTTATAGTTCACATTTTGGGAAATCCCACTTTGTTTTAATCAGTGAATTGAAAACCTTTCCCATATTTTAAACCTATCTTTTAAAATCTGAACCTCTCCAAAGGTCACCCTTATTTGGTCGATTACTCACATCAATTGGGACATTTTTCCTAGACTCGATTTTCCACCCTTGGTGAAGAATGTTAGAAACCACCCACTTATGTATTAGCCCACAGTAGAACCCACTTTAGTCTAATTATGAATTTAAATGTTACCCTACTGTATTGTGCACATACAGTAGTGTAGGTGATGTGAGCTTCAGACCAAGAACCCTTTTAACCCCACATTAAAACTCTCACACAGAGTGTGATCATGGTTCCCCTTCAGATGTAGATCTCAGTAGTGTGGGACAGAGGCCGTTGTTGGTCCCTGTCCTTTGGTTTTTGTTTTTACCAACAGGGATACGACCTCTTTGGTCCGTAGGTTGATCATTCCCCAACTTCAGTCCTCCATCCGTCACACACCTGGGATCCCACTCTTTTTTGTTTAGCTTCTCTCGCTAACCTTAAGCTAACCTCTCCTCTGCTCCTCTCAAGCACACACACAAGTATGTTATCAAAACAGTATTACAAGCCCTCTTCTCCGGACTTCTAATCAGTTCTTCACACCCATTCTCATGCCTCAGAGAAAAGAACAAGTTGAACATATAGACATGCAGACATAGATTTATAGACATACGAACATACAAGCACATATATAAACAAAGACAAATAGGTGCACCTTCAACCACTCAATCACACACTTGTTCCTAGGAACAGATATCTTTTTAATACTTATGCCATATACATACATATACATACATACACATACACATACATATATACATATATACATACACACATATATATATATATATATATACATATACATATACACACACATACATTACTTTAGCCAACCACAGATTCTAACCTGCAGCACAGGTCTCCCACTCCGTCTTCACCTCTTTCTCACAGACACGCACTCTCACAACCTTCATAAATCACAAACATTACCTTAGCCAATCACTCCTTCTGACCCGCAGCACGGGTCTCTCTCCACCTTCACAGCCCTCTCACACACATTCTCAAAACCCTCATATACCCTACACATTACTTTAGCCAATCACTCCTTCTGACCCGGGTCAAATTTAGTAATCACCAAGAAGTAAAACAGAAGAGCTCTTCTCTTATTTTTTTTACCGGTTGGTGAGTGGACCTTTCCTCCCAAATTCAGTGTTATTTACAAATATTCATTCATTCGAAGGTGTTATTCGGACCACCGGGCAGTGTCTGAGCAGCATGACCTTGTAGTAAGATTCAAAGGATCTTACCTGGTACCTGTGGTCACGGTGTATCAGCCACTGCCTGGTAATTTATTTTTGTAAAATTATTTATAGTTTTTCCTATATTTTTTTTGGACTAGTATTATTTTTCGTTTAATTGGACTTTTCTTTTGGATCTAACTTTTTGTCTCTAATTGTCCTTATAAAAATTCTTTACACATACAGTTAGGTTTTTACTTTTGATTGACACACATGTGTTATTTTCCTCTTTTTCCTCAACACAGAGCCCTTCTTGGGCTATTTAGTTATATACTGGTGTTAACTTAATGAGGCCTATTATTAGGTTTTATTTTGTACTGGTGTATCACTGTTAGTTTTTATTTTTACACACTATGTATTTTTATTTTCTCACCTTACTATTTATACATATTATTTTTTGCTTGATTATACATTCTTACAATATTTCTTCACACATGACGTACACACTTAGTTACTATTATTATTTAATTATACAGTTTATGTGTGTATTTACATTAATATTTACAATGGCCTTTACAATTTTTCTTCAGCTTCTTTACCTAGGTTTTATTACTCACAAGGCTTCTTCTCAGTCTTGTTTTTGGATCCTATCTTTCTGACACTCGTTGTCACTTGGTACCTTAACTTTTTCCCTTATCTCGACAAAAGATCGTTCCTGAGTCGGCACAGCGATTTTCTATTTTTGTCCCGTATTATCTTTGATCATCCCTGAGAGGGCACGATGATCCTTTTTTAATTACTTTTAATCTATCGCCTCTCTGGCATAGACTTTACTTTTTACACGTTTCTTATTTCTGCCTATTCATTTATCATTAGCTATCACACTATACCTTTGTAACCTGTTTAATGGCTACTGTTAAAAGTCTGATTGTAACCAATAGGTACTCTTGTTGTTGTTTTAGCATGCTTAACTAACACATATATCATGTAACTTCCACAGATTAACATTAGACATATCCACTTATAAATCAAACAATTAAATATCAATCTGTCACATTTGTTATCCATATCAACACATCATCCTTTCATGCACAATTTTATATTCAGGACAAAGACTGTAATAGCAACATATATCAGCACATACATTCATTCACACTACATATTCTGGACCAAAGGCTGTGATGGCAACGTATATAAATGCAATATTTAACAATTACTTATTTAACAATTACTTTCTAGGTTTTTTAGGGCGGGTTGACAGTACCTGCGACCAAAGAGTCACACAGAGGATTTTGGGAGACACACCCTTTTAATTTGATATAAAAAGATTGTATCTCACCTTTCCTTGGTGGATTTGGGGCCCTGGGTGTGACTCTCTTCTCCTCTTAGCGACTCCCAATGGTTGCAGGCAATTTTCTTCCGTACCCTCCTGTGGCTGGCTCGCCAAATGTTGAATAAAAATCTTCAAGTTGTGAAATTATACTGGGCTGTGGTAGTCTATACTTTCTTGCACTGTATTACACATAGTACCAGGTGTTCGAGTGGCACAAAATAGCTGCAAAGACAGACTTTGGTCCAGACAAGTGTTTATTTTGCAAAATACAAGTTAAACACTCCGTGAGGTTTGTCTCGAGACACACACGCACACACAGGCACACGGACGGAGAGACAGAGACAGAGAAAGAGAGAACACACACACACACAGGCACAGAGAGAGAGAGAAAGAGAGAGAGACAACCCGAGACAACCTAGCGTACGATACAACCCACACTGATTCTTATACCTTTTTCTAACCACACCCCTAAACCCCTCCTATCTTAGCTATCCACGCCCCTAGACCCCTCCTATCTTACCTAACCACTGTCAATCATTCCGTCTGGTACGATTTTTATTCTTGCTCTGTCTCCGCTGAATGTTTTCTTAACGTGCAGTGGGACGGGTTTTAGTATTTGATGTCCCGATTTACGCCCTCTGGCACCGTCCAGTCTAGTCGTTTTTGACGTTATGACAGATAAAAAAAAATAAAGAAAAATAAAGGCTGGTGCCGTACCGTCTAGTTGTTTTGACTTACGACTTGACAACAAGGAAAATAAAAGACCCCTTGCAGCTGGGTTTTTGATCCATTACTCATGTCTCTGGATCCACATGAGCAAGGTGTATCACGGCCTTTGACCTCACAACCCCCCTGTATTCTGACATTTTAAATCTACCTGGCGCCACTACATTCTTATCTGTCTGCTTAGCATTTTTACAACCCTTTTGCTTGTAATCAATCATTTGCCCCTTCCTGCAGCTGTGTTTAGTGATGTTTACATGTATTAATGTTTTAATCCTCAACAGTTGGTACGGAACCAGATCATCTTTAAGATAAGAGGGGCCCATACCATTAACCCCTGACCTTTGACCCCTAACCCTAACCCATACCATTAATGGCTTTATATGTAAGGAGGAGGATTTTAAATTCAATTCTAGACTCAACTGGTAGCCAGTGAAGGGTTTGGAGCACAGGGGTGATAGCGTTAGGGGTCAGGGTTTGGAGCACAGGGGTGATAGGGTTAGGGGTCAGGGTTTGGAGCACAGGGGTGATAGGGTAGGGGTCAGGGTTTGGAGCACAGGGGTGATAGGGTTAGGGGTCAGGGGTCAGGGTTTGGAGCACAGGGGTGATAGGGTTAGGGGTAATTTTTAGACAGAATATTCCTAATTTTGGCTAATGTTGCATGAGGGAAAAAGGCTGTTCTGCATGTTTGGTTAATGTGCCCTGACCTCTGACCCCTGACCCTTTGAATGAAAGATGTGGATCAAATAAAACTCCTAAATTTTTAACTGTGGCACTGGGTGTTACACTTAAGTTGTCTACAGTAACTATGTGGTCAGGTAGGGAGTCTCTCGCATTTTTAGGACCAATTATAACGACTTCAGTTTTTTCAGGGTTCAATAAAAGATAATTGTCACTCATCCAAGTCTTTATGTCTTGGACACATGTACTTAGTTTATCTATTTGTCTGGTCTGATCAGGTTTAATCGATAAATATAGCTGTGTGTCATCTGCATAACAATGAAAATTAATGCCATGATTTCTAATGATGTTACCTAAAGGGAGCATATATAGTGTAAACAAATTCGGCCCAAGGACTGACCCTTGAGGAACGCCATAATTAACTCTGGAGGACTGCGATGATTGTTGATTAACGTGAACAAATTGGTAGCGATCAGATAAATATGATTTAAAGCAGCAGGGGGCTGCTCCTCTAATACCGTAAATTCCGGATTACAAGCCGCTACTTTTTTCCTAATCTTTCAACCTTGCTTCTTTTTCAGTGATGCGGCCAATTTATGTAATTTTCCTAATGGCCGCCAGCGGCACTCGAGTAGAAAAGGTCAGATTTAGACCGGTGGAATATATGCGTAGAGGAAGACTGAATGAAAAAGGAGGGGCGGAACAAACGCGGGGTGACGGGTTTAAGTGGGAGCGGTAAAGTTGACGGACAGGTGTACAAGGGGTAAAAAGTTGCTTAAAGAAAAACCCGCGCCGGTGTGTGAGAGAAGACAGAGGCTAGACCAGACCCTGTGGATTATTTTTGCACGTTGGCACGAAGGAGTTTGACCTGAACTCTCTGCCAAAGATTAAAGTTATCACTGACTCTGCCATAGATGAGGCGAGGCGGCGACCAGCCACCTGTTTGTGGACGCGGCGGACAATAGTGGATATATATTTTTCCCTCCCTTACCTTTGGAAATATACACTTTTTTTTCCTTGGATTACTTTCAACGGGACCCGGACTCTGCAGGTCTGCATCAAACCTTAAGTATCATTTTCCGTTCATTTTGCCAGCTGTGATTTTTGGACTGTGGACTTTAACCCTTGTGCGGTCCTTCGGGTCAAAGAGAGCCGGTGGTTCACAAATGTACCTTTTTATACGTACTGTAGGATGCCATTGCTTACTACTGAAAACAGTAATATATCCTTGGGGGGGTGGGGTGATGAGTCTATGGAACTGAACTTTGGAATCTGGGTTTTTAAGACCCGATTGTAGGACACAACCAGTGTGCCTTTTACGAAGGACCGCACAAGGGTTAATGAAGGACATTCAGTTTCATTCGCGGGACTTGAAGTCGGGTTTGGGTTAATTTTGTGTTTGTGTTACATGTTTTAATGTGGGCACATGCGGCTTATATACATGTGCGGCTTGTGTATGTACAAAATCGGTTTTCCTCTTAGAATGAGGAGGGTGCGGCTAATAATCAGGTGCGCTCTATAGTCCGGAAATTACGGTACCTATATCACATTCTAATCTGTGCACTAAGATACTGTGGTCAATGGTGTCAAAGGCTGCACTAAGGTCTAATAACACCAGGACCCATATTAATCCCATGTCAGCGGCTAATAATAAGTCATTAGTAACTTTAACTAACGCTGTTTCAGTGCTATGATGGGCACGAAAGCCAGACTGAAACTGTTCAAATAAACTATTATCCTGCAGGAATTGGCACAGCTGTTTAACTATTACTCGTTCTAAAACCTTTGACAGGAAGGGCAAATTGGATATAGGCCTATAATTGGCTAAAATGTCAGGATCTAGGGTAGGCTTTTTCAGAATTGGTTTAATAACAGCATATTTAAATGACTGCGGCACATATCCAGTAATTAATGAAGTGTTAATTATATTTAGGACAGTGTTAATAATTAGGGGCAGAATCTGTTTAAAGAGTTTAGTTGTAATTGGATCTAAGAGGCAGGTGATGATTTGGAAGACATGATAATAGATATGACATCAGTTTGGTCTACAGTGGTGAAATTATTTAGTGTTACAGAGGGATTTATAAAAAGGCCTAGGTTTGAAACCACTGCTTTTTCTGATCTAATATTTGGGAGAAATGTGTCTATTTTGTCTCTAATAGTTGATATTTTATTGTTAAAGAACTGCAGGAAATCATCAGAATGGAGCGTGGATGGAATAACTGGTTCCACGGAGGTGTGTCTGTTTGTCAGTCTGGCTACAGTACTGAACAGGAATCTAGGATTATTCTGGTTTTCTTCTATTATGGATGAGTAATATTTAGTTTTGGCTGTACGCAAAGATGGATTATACTTTAGTCACATATTTTTACAGCCATTGAAAGAATGTTGTGAATTGGATCAGCGCCATCGCATCTAATTTACGTGTTGTTTGTTTAATGGAGCGAGTGTCAGCGTTGTACCATGGGGAGGTTCATCTAATCTTAGTAGTTTTTAACTGAAGGAGGCGACTGTATCTAAAGTAGTTTGTAGTGTGAGCATGGTACTATCAACTAACTCATCACTTATACTGGGACTAAATGTGTCCTTTACATAATCACATGACATAGACACAAATAGTGACTGAATTAACTCTTTGTACTTTGAGACAGCACGGTCACATAGTATCCTTTTCATTTGTGTTTTAATCACTGAGGTGGAAATATCCTCAAGCATAAACTGAAAGCTCATTAAAAAGTCATCTGAGAGTATGGGATTATGGGTAAAAACAACCAGGTCACTCATTTCAACAGCAAATGTTCAGATCAGATGGAGGGTGTGTCTGTGAATGTGGGTTGGTTTATGAACATTTTGGATAAAGCCTAATCCGTCTAGTAGGTCACTAAATGCATTACTAAGAGAGTCAGTGTTGTTATCAACATGTATGTTCAAATCACCAACTATTCTAATCCTATCCCAGTTCAACACTACACTGGATAGAAAGTCAGAGACTGATGAGATCCAAACTGTGAATAAGGACCAGGAGGGACATAAACTATGACAAAAAGGACTGGTTTTTGGTTTCTGCAGTTGGGGAAAGTAATGGATAAAAGTAGACTTTCAAAGGAGTGGTAAGTGGGATTAATTTTAGGATTAATTTTAGGACTAAGACCTAAACTGGAGTGAGATATTACTGCCACTCCTCCACCACCACCACTGGTTCTGGCTGTGTGATAGTTCACCTGGATTCATTTAATGGGACATATTCATCCTGCTGAAGCCAGGTTTGAGTCACAGCTAAAATATCAATCTATTGATCACTGATTAGATCATTGATTCATAGAGATTTGGAAGAAATTGACCTAATATTGATCAGTCCACATTAGATAAAATTGTTAGATGTTCTTTTAATCTGATTATTACTTCAAACTATTTTTATTAAATTATTTGATCTCACTCCTAAAGGTTTAATAATATTAGGTTTATTATTAACTACACAGTGTTTATTATTAACTACACAGTGTTTATTATTAACTACACAGTGTTTATTATTAACTACACAGTGTTTATTATTAACTACACAGTGTTTATTATTAACTACACAGTGTTTATTATTAACTATACGGGGTTTATTATTAACTACACAGGGAATAGACACAGTCTTTCTATCATTTGCTACAAGGTGGGTTTGTGACAACTCAGAGTAAAGTGGATGCACAGAGAAGCGTTTTACTCTATGACTCTGCGCCTGGGCCCGCACTCTGGATTGTCATTTTGACAGACTAAGTTTGGCAGCCACATTTTGTGCTACTCTCTTCAATTCACCATTTTCAATCTTTGTCTTTATGTCGTTCTCCATGTTTGTGGTGGGAGTCGGGAAGTCGCGCGAATCGGATAGTGAGGGAGGCTACCGTATACCCATATAAGGGAGGCTACCGTATGCCCAAATAAGGGAGGCTACCGTATGCCCAAATAAGGGAGGCTACCGTATGCCCATATAAGGGAGGCTACCGTATGCCCAAATAAGGGAGGCTACCGTATGCCCATATAAGGGAGGCTACCGTATGCCCATATAAGGGAGGCTTCCGTATGCCCATATAAGGGAGGCTACCGTATGCCCAAATAAGGGAGGCTACCGTATGCCCAAATAAGGGAGGCTACCGTATGCCCATATAAGGGAGGCTACCGTATACCCATATAAGGGAGGCTACCGTATACCCATATAAGGGAGGCTACCGTATGCCCAAATAAGGGAGGCTACCGTATGCCCAAATAAGGGAGGCTACCGTATGCCCATATAAGGGAGGCTACCGTATGCCCAAATAAGGGAGGCTACCGTATGCCCATATAAGGGAGGCTTCCGTATGCCCATATAAGGGAGGTGCCGGGCAGAGCAGCAGCTGCTGCGTTCAATTGTTTCCATTTAAACACAACACAGGCTTTTTTTAATAATTAAATTGAAAAATAAAAGTACCCGAGCCCGGCCCGTGTCTGAGGTAATTATACGGTCGTCGGCCCGAAGCCTGGCCCTCGGGCTGTCGGGCCCCTTGGGCCTAGGGCTCCAGTGCAGAAACATGCATGGATGCTTCCATCATGTTTACAAACAACATTTTCCCTCCACACACTATATGTGACACAACATCAGCTGCTGAACCGTTGTTCTGGCTACATTTGTCCAAATCTAAGAAAGGACAGCCAGTCCAGTTAAAAGTCAACCAACCTTCAGTAAGTTTACCAAGTTTTTATTAAAAATACTGCAGTCACAAAATGTGTAGAAATACAT
This sequence comes from Siphamia tubifer, assembly GCA_020466265.1. NCBI lineage: Eukaryota > Metazoa > Chordata > Actinopteri > Kurtiformes > Apogonidae > Siphamia > Siphamia tubifer. The sequence goes on along the minus strand of CM035799.1, from coordinate 47,620,781 downwards.
ACAAAGAATAAATAAAGTTAGTTATTATCATATTCTATCCTTTATTAAAGTCAGTGTTTAGAATAGTTTACATTATAAATACACTTATTAATAAATAGACTATGAAGAATAAAAACCAAGGACAAAAACTGTCAAACAGAACTTCATGCTTATTGAAGGGTACACAAAGTACACACATATTTTACTTGTGAAGTGTAGATTATGTGGAGGACATGTTGGACCTGATCTGTGACCAGGTCTTCTGGGACCCTGGTCCATTCTTCAATGAGGTGCTAAAGACACCCGTCCCCCAGCATGTCTCTGGCCACTTTGACAAAGCAGACCAACAGGAAGTGGTACCAGCAGTGTTGGGACAGTTCTCCTTGATTAGGAACTAGTTCATCGTTCATTCTGTGTTCATTTTGATCATGTTCGATCAACTAGAACTTAATGGATCCCAAAATGTACTTTATTATTCTTTTATTGTATTATTATTGTAAATGTATTATTAACTGTTCCTGACGTTATCCTGTAGTCAGAAGTCAGGGGAAAATGCTGCAGTAAGTACCTTACCCCAGAAATAAACCAGGTGGACAGACTGACGGACAACTGTGTCTTTACAATAAAAAACTAAAACCTAAAGCTGTGATCATCTGGACCTTCCTGAATGTCTCGCCTCAATTTATTCTTGGAGATGGAACCAAGCCGAGGTTTTTAAAAGAACGTCTTCCTTTCATGTGAATGTGAGGACTTTTACCACCTGACTTCCATTTAAATTAAAACATAAATGATATTATCGTCTAAACAGAGGACACATCAGCTGTGTTCAAATGTCCTGGGTCAAACCAGTGTCCGCTGACTCTGTTACCATGGTTACCTGGAGGTGTTTTTGATGTCCAGCAGGGGTCAGTGTTCAATAAAGAGTGGAAACTGTCGATGAGGTCAGAGGTCATACAAAGATTCAAGATGGCTAACATTCAAAAACATGCCACCGATCCTGTATTAATATTTAAATGATGAGGTTTAGAATTTAAAATAATAAACACAATGTTCAGAATCATTAAAAACATGCTTTACAAAAGAGAGAGAGAGAGAGACAGAGAGAAAGACACAGAGAGAAAGACAGAGAAAGACACAGAGAGAAAGACAGAGAAAGACAGAGAGAGAGAGAGAGACAGAGAGAAAGACACAGAGAGAAAGACAGAGAGAGAGAGAGAGCCTACACACCCTCATAAATGAAAACGTAAACCAAACCAAAAATGGAAAAATATTTGCCTGTTTTATTGACTTCAAAAAAGCCTTCGACTCAATCTGGCACGAAGGACTTTATTATAGACTTTTGCAGAGTGGTGTAGGGGGTAAAGTATATGATCTAATTAAGTCAATGTATTCGGACAACAAATGTGCAGTTAAAATTGGCGACAAACACACTGAGTTCTTCACTCAGAATAGAGGGGTGAGACAGGGCTGCGGACTTAGCCCAACTCTGTTCAATATTTATATTAACGAACTGGCGGTGCAGTTGGAGCAGTCGGCAGCTCCAGGTCTCCCCCTATACGACACGGAAGTTAAATTCTTACTTTATGCAGATGACCTGGTCTTGCTGTCACCAACCGCTGGCGGGTTGCACCAACACCTAGACCTGCTGGAGAGATATTGGCAGCACTGGGCCCTGGCAATAAATCCTAAGAAAACAAAAGTAATGATCTTCCAGAAAAAGCCCAGATGTCAGGAAAATAGATACCGGCTAACTCTAGGTAGCATCGCACTAGAGCACACGATGCAGTACACTTACCTGGGTCTGGTAATTACTGCATCGGGGAGTTTCAGTACGGCAGTGAATGAACTAAAACAAAAAGCTGGCAGAGCTATATATGCGATTAGAAACAAATGACATAACATTGATATACCGATCTCAATCTGGTGCAAAGAGAGTGTCATTCAGCCCATTGCGCTATATGGAAGTGAGGTTTGGGGTCCACTCAGTCATTCCAGCTACACTAGATGGGACAAGCATCCAACAGAAACCCTACACGCAGAATTCTGCAGAATGATTCTGAAAATACAAAGGAAAACACCAACCAACGCATGTAGGGCAGAATTAGGCCGTTTTCCACTATTGATAAATGTACAAAAAAGATCACTACATTTCTGGATGCACCTAAACACGAGCCTAACGGACACATTACACTTTAAAGCTCTGAAAACCCAAGAACTGAACCCCGCAAAGAGTCCCCTGAAGCAGCTGGTTCTGAGTCTCACTAACCCACTAACAAATACCAACAGTAACCAGACTCAGCCCAGCAATGCTTTCCTAACAAAGTTCTCCATCAATCAGGCTGTAAAACAAAGCAAGAGCAACTATCTGGAACATTGGAACGCACAAATCAAAGCTCAAAACAAACTAGAAGTCTATCGGGCCCTAAAAACAAATGATAAATGTGAAGAATATCTCTCTACTGTCAGAGATAGAAAGCAGCGACAGATCGTCACCAAGTACAGGCTCAGTGACCACAGTCTGGACATAGAAAAGGGAAGACACAAAAAGTCCTGGTCGCCAAAAGAGCAACGGATATGTGGTCACTGCACGACAGACGAGGTGGAGACAGAGGTGCACTTTCTCCTGAAATGCCCAAAGTATGAGTCAGAACCAAGGGCATTTTTCAAGGAGCTGGAGCTCTGGATCCCAGAGTTCCAGGACCTAGAGGAGGCAGATCAGCTGCAGGTGGTTCTGGGAGGAGGTTCCGGACCAGTAGCCAGATCTGCAGCCAGGTACATCCTGTTGTGTCACAACCTGAGGGACAGTGGGTGAAGCTACAGGGTGTTATGACACCGTTATTGATCATATTGATCATACTGACCATGGTGAGGGATGTACGTGTGTGTATAAATATAGATATGTGTATGTATGTGTGTATATATGTACATATACACATGTACGTGTATGTATGTGTGTATATATGTACATATACACATGTACGTGTAGGTATGTGTGTGGGTATATGTGTGTGTGTACATATATATGGATATTTAACTACAGTAGCCATTTTAAATGTGCAATATATTATTGTACTCAGCACACAACGACACATTTCCTCACCGGTCTACAAAGTTGTTTTCTATTTCTATTTTTATATTTATTCTATTTTACTTGTTATTTTTATTATTATTACTACTTTTTAATTTTATATTGTCTATATTCTGTGATATTTGTTTTTGTGTTCTCTGTGCTTTGGCAATATTAATGTAAACATTTTTCATGCCAATAAAGCACCTTTTGATTTGATTTGAGAGAGAGACAGAGAGAGAGAGAGAGAGAGAGACAGAGAGAGAGAGACAGAGAGAGACAGAGAGAGAGACAGAGAGAGAGAGAGAGAGACAGAGAGAGAGAGAGAGAGACAGAGACAGAGAGAGAGAGAGAGAGAGAGACAGAGAGAGAGAGAGAGACAGAGACAGAGAGAGAGAGACAGAGAGAGAGACAGAGAGAGACAGAGAGAGAGACAGAGAGAGACAGAGAGAGACAGAGAGAGACAGAGAGAGAGAGAGACAGAGAGAGAGAGACAGAGAGAGAGAGACAGAGAGAGAGAGACAGAGAGACAGAGAGTGAGAGCGGAGTAAAAGGTACAGAGTGTGACTTGGGGTAAGGTACTTACTTCCGTCCCAGAGGAGGACGACATTTTCCCCTGATTTCCAGAGTACAGTTAGAATAACGTTAGGAACGGTTAATAATAAGTTTACAATAATAACACAAAAAAGAACCAAAAAAGAACGAAAGGAAGACGAACGGAAAAGTAAATTTTAGGATCCATGAACTTCTAGTTGATCATTTATAAGAATGAACGATGAACTGAACTTTGAACTAGTTCCTAATCAAGGTGAACTTTCCCAACAATGACAATCATATGTCACAGATGTGACGTCCATGGTCACATGATCACTTCTCTGGGAGTTAAAATGGCAGCTGCAGTCACTGTAACCATGACAACCATTGGCTGCTGGGACGACAGAACTAAGTCAGTGTTGATCACAGTGTTTACTTTATTATCTGCTAGTGTTTACTTTATTATCTGCTAGTGTTTACTTTATTATCTGCTAGTGTTTACTTTATTATCTGCTAGTGTTTACTTTATTATCTGCTAGTGTTTACTTTATTATCTGCTAGTGTTTACTTTATTATCTGCTAGTGTTTACTTTATTATCTGCTAGTGTTTACTTTATTATCTGCTAGTGTTTACTTTATTATCTGCTAGTGTTTACTTTATTATCTGCTAGTGTTTACTTTATTATCTGCTAGTGTTTACTTTATTATCTGCTAGTGTTTACTTTATTATCTGCTAGTGTTTGAATATTTAAGTGTTTTTTACACATGAATATATTCTCTGTTCTGTAAAGTGTCAGTGCAACACTGTGTAAAAAACACTCCATACATTTATCATTTGTTAAGTGTTGATCATATTTATACTTAATATTTGACCTGACCATGTGGGGACCACATGTACAGACCCTTCTAATCTTAACCAGCTGGTTAGTTTGACATGTTAGTGTCTTTAGAGTTCGACAGGACTTTTACTAACAAGAGAATTAACCCATTCATTCACTCTAACACTATCAGAGTGATGATCAGTCTGACGCTCCACAGGTGACGGCAGTGAAAACTACTGGGATGATATTTGACAAAAGTTACGACACTCCTGCCTAGAACAACCGTCAATGGAAACATGTTCAAAGTGCAAATATACTAAATAATACATTTTAGGAATATCGATATGGTTTTGCGAAAAACTGTAATGGAAACGTAGCTAATGATTATTCATGGACACTCAGTACGTACTCCATCAGATGTAGGACACTATGTTTACACATGATCATTTAGAATTACACTAAAAGAGGGGTGTTGGCCTAGTGTTGGCCTAGTGTTGGTCTGGTGTTGGCCCAGTGTTGGTCTGGTGTTGGTCCGGTGTTGGCCCAGTGTTGGTCTGGTGTTGGCCCAGTGTTGGTCTGGTGTTGGTCCGGTGTTGGCCCAGTGTTGGTCTGGTGTTGGCCCAGTGTTGGTCTGGTGTTGGTCCGGTGTTGGCCCAGTGTTGGTCTGGTGTTGGCCCAGTGAAAGTAGGTAAAGTATTTTATTTGTCATATATTGTCCAATCAAATGTGTCCTAACCCTCTACGTTTAAGCCGTCCTTCAGGCCGTTGGGACACCTGTAAGGAGCAGTGGGCAGGACATGGGTGGTACCCGGGGACCATCTCCAGCCCTAACAACATATTTTTGGGTGATGGAGGAAACCCATCCAAACACATGAAACATGGAAACTCCACAGAAAGACCCGCGTGGTCCAGGAATAGAACCCGGGTCTTGTTCTAACTGCAAAAAGTACTTCCTGCTTCTGTAGTGTTTTTAAATTCCTCCAACTTTGGGACTTTAATCCGACTGCTGTTATTTTGTGGATACGTTCTTTTTTAAACTATTTTTAAGAGGACCGATTTATCCTTTTTTTTTTTACTTCCTGTATCTGCTTCCTGCTGCCAACGGTAAGATCCCTCCCCTGTCCATAGGCTTCTGGAGAAGACCACCACATTGGAAATGAAGACTGAACGACTGCAGGTAAATGTGGAAGTGAATGGACTGGGTGGAAATGACACAACCCTTCCAGTGACAAAACCCAGCAGACAACAACCTGCTAACTAGCAGCTAACTAGCACAGACACCACTGGGAAGGGATGGGAGGACAGCGAACACAAGAATAATTTTTCCACTGAGAAAAATCCCTGGAACGCTCCTGGTGTCAGACCAAAGCATAAACCACCACAAAACAAAAAAGGACGGTCAACAGGGAGAGCGAAGCCAGTTGATATCAGTGACGCCACTGGCTGGTCCCCTTTACTGGCTGGTCCCTTTACCATCCGGACTCAACACACACACTTCAACCCCCTGCCCAGAGAGGAGCAGCCATGGCCAGCTATCAAAACAACAACAAGAACCAACAAGCCGCCTCCTCAACAACCACAAATAAAATTAAAGAACAAATTTGCTCCACAACTGCGGGACAGTGCATCTACATCTGACGACCTGGAGGACACCACGGTAAGACCAGAGAAAAACTCAAAGGCGACCAGGAAAGCCAAATAACTGGGCCTCAGACTCTGATCGTCAGTGACAGGAAGAGATATGAGAGCCATGTGGAGTCAAGGCACAAAGGTCCTGTGCTTTGAAAAAGTTACGACACCAAAACGTGAAAGACAGAATCATACAAATAGTGGACGCCCCCCAACTGTGGAAAACCTCCTACTGCATGATGTCATCAAACAACAATCCTAGGTGTTGAAAGTGGACTTTACTGAACTGTTGGACTATCAGCTGTCTGTATGCACGGGGGGGGAGGGGGTCGGACTGTTCAATCTAAATGTTTGTCAGCTACGTGTGACAAACATCCAGTCACTGTCATTGACAACTTTAACTATTTTTATGACAGAAGACACTTCTTTCAGGAAGTGGATTGACTTTGAACTAATCAACTGTGTTTTATTTCATAAACAGACTGTTCTGTCGACTAAGGACAACAGACAAGAGAGACGAAAACACCAGATAACACCACAGCCAGAGAACCCCCCCCCCCCCCCCCCACCAGCAGACATTCACATCCACACGCACTAGTTCCAGAGGAAAGACCATCAGTCCTGAACTCTTTCCAACAGGTGACTCTTCTGTTCTGACCAGCATCAGGAAAAACTATGTGGAGCAGGTTTATGACAGAAGAAATATTCATTCAGCCACAGGGTTTTAGCTCGTTAAATATTAGACCATTGATCAGAAAATTCTTCCTAATCAATTATTTTATTGAAAACCATGACATTGATTTGATGTTTTTAAATGAACCCTATTTGGGACCAGATAACAGTGCACAGTTCATATTGAATCACCCCCCCACCCACCCACTTCACTGTCATTAGTGAACCCACATTACACAAGGAAGGAGGGGGCGTCGCCATTTTATTTAAGGACACCTTCTAAGGATCTATAAAACAGTCTTTATAGTGACTTTACACACAGCACTGACACTGAACTGATCAAAGGGTTAGATGACATCCACCCGAATAAACCAGAACCAGAACCTCTGTCCTAGTACTACTGGACCTCAGTGGTCCTATTGAACCTGAGATACTATTAGACCTCAGTGGTACTATTAGACCTCAGTGGTACTATTGAACCTGAGATACTATTAGACCTCAGTGGTACTATTAGACCTCAGTGGTACTATTAGACCTCAGTGGTACTATTAGACCTCAGTGGTACTATTAGACCTCAGTGGTACTATTAGACCTGAGATACTATTGGACCTCAGTGGTACTATTGAACCTGAGATACTATTAGACCTCAGTGGTACTATTGAACCTGAGATACTATTGGACCTCAGTGGTACTATTGAACCTGAGATACTATTGGACCTCAGTGGTACTATTGAACCTGAGATACTATTGGACCTCAGTGGTACTATTGAACCTGAGATACTATTGGACCTCAGTGGTACTATTGAACCTGAGATACTATTGGACCTCAGTGGTACTATTAGACCTCAGTGGTACTATTGAACCTGAGATACTATTGGACCTCAGTGGTACTATTAGACCTCAGTGGTACTATTGGACCTGAGATACTACTGGACCTCAGTGGTACTATTGAACCTGAGATACTATTGGACCTCAGTGGTACTATTGAACCTGAGATACTATTAGACCTCAGTGGTACTATTAGACCTGAGATACTATTGGACCTCAGTGGTACTATTGAACCTGAGATACTATTAGACCTCAGTGGTACTATTGAACCTGAGATACTATTGGACCTCAGTGGTACTATTGAACCTGAGATACTATTGGACCTCAGTGGTACTATTGAACCTGAGATACTATTGGACCTCAGTGGTACTATTGAACCTGAGATACTATTGGACCTCAGTGGTACTATTAGACCTCAGTGGTACTATTGGACCTGAGATACTACTGGACCTCAGTGGTACTATTGGACCTCAGTGGTTTTGTTGACCACAACATACTGCTTGACAGACTGGAAAAGTGGGTGGGGCTTAGTGGCACTGTGGTAAACTGGTTCAAAGGTAGGAACTACTTTGTCTCAGTTGGTAACTACAAGTCAGTGAGTACAAAGATGTGTGGGGTTTCCCAAGGGTCCACTGTGGGACCTCTTCTGTTCCACATGTATATGCTGCCCCTGGGTCAGATCATAGAGCATTTGAACATTTCTTTCCACACATACGCAGATGACACACAACTTTATATTTCAGTCTCATCACTCCACTACAGTTTCTTACTGACACTGAGTAAATGTTTTTATCTAATCACTCAGTGGATGTTCCAGAACTTTCTACAGCTTAATGCAAACAAAACAGAAGTGATTATTTTTGGCTCCAAAAAAGAAAGGTCAAAGGTCAGTGCTCACCTCGAGTCCATGTCACTGAACCCCACAAAGCAAGACAGAACTCTGGGTGTAATTATTGACTCAGACCTGAAAGTTAACAAACATTTAAAAGTTCTGACCCAGTCTGTCTATGACCACCTGAAGAACATCCATAGAACCAAAGGTTTTCTGTCCAAACCAGACACACAACTCATCCATTCATTTCAGTAAATTACATTATTGTAACGATGTCTTCACTGGCCTGAACTAAACGTCAACCAGATACAGCTGATCCAAAACACTGCTGCCACTGTCCTGACCAGTACCAGGAAACTGGACCACATCACACCCCAGTACCAGGAAACTGGACCACATCACACCTCCTCAAATCCTTACACTTTCTTCCTGTGGGTCAAAGGTCACAGTTGTGAATCTTCCTCCTGGTCTATAAAGAACTAAATGACCTTGGTCCCAAATCCATCCTAGACCTGCTGGTTCCATATGAAGCATCCAGAGCCCTGAGGTCATAGGTCATCAGGAACAGTTTTACTGTGTGTTCCCAAAACCAGAACCAAACAAAGTTGGTCCTTATTCAGTTGTTCTGCTCCTCACCTGTGGAACAAACTACCCAAATACTACTGTTAACGACTGTTAACTAGTGTTAACTGGTGTTAACTAGTGTTAATACCTGAGGTCTGAGAAAAACTCGTAGTTCATTTAACTCAGATTGAAAACATTACTGTTCACTGGAGCTTTGACTGACAAATAATTACCTTTTAAATGTTTTGTCTCTATTTTAATTGTCTTTTAATGCATCTGATTCAGTTTTATTTAAAGCACCTTGAATTGTCCTGTACATGAAATGTGATATACAAATACATTTGCCTTTGCCCTAGTGTTCACCTACTGTTGGCCTAGTGTTGTCCTAGTGTTCACCTACTGTTGGCCTAGTGTTGTCCTAGTGTTCACCTACTGGTGGCCTACTGTTGTCCTAGTGTTCACCTACTGTTGGCCTACTGTTGTCCTAGTGTTCACCTACTGTTGGCCTACTGTTGTCCTAGTGTTCACCTACTGTTGGCCTACTGTTGTCCTAGTGTTCACCTACTGTTGGCCTACTGTTGTCCTAGTGTTCACCTAGTGTTGGCCTAGCTTTGCCCTAGTGTTCACCTCGTGTTGCTCTAGTGTTCACCTAGCGTTGCTCTAGTGTTCACCTAGCGTTGCTCTAGTGTTCACCTAGCGTTGCTCTAGTGTTCACATAGCGTTGCTCTAGTGTTCACATAGCGTTGCTCTAGTGTTCACCTAGCGTTGCTCTAGTGTTCACCTAGCGTTGCTCTAGTGTTCACCTAGCGTTGCTCTAGTGTTCACCTAGCGTTGCTCTCGTGTTCACCTAGCGTTGCTCTCGTGTTCACCTAGTGTTGCTCTAGTGTTCACATAGTGTTGCTCTAGTGTTCACCTCGTGTTGCTCTAGTGTTCGCCTAGTGTTGCTCTAGTGTTCGCCTAGTGTTGCTCTCGTGTTCGCCTAGTGTTGCTCTCGTGTTCGCCTAGTGTTGCTCTCGTGTTCGCCTAGTGTTGCTCTCGTGTTCGCCTAGTGTTGCTCTCGTGTTCGCCTAGTGTTGCTCTCGTGTTCGCCTAGTGTTGCTCTAGTGTTCGCCTAGTGTTGCTCTCGTGTTCGCCTAGTGTTGCTCTCGTGTTCGCCTAGTGTTGCTCTAGTGTTCACCTAGTGCTGCTCTAGTGTTCGCCTAGTGTTTCCCTCGTGTTCACCAAGTGTTGGTCTAGTGTTCACCGAGTCTTGGCCTAATTTTGCCCTAGTGTTGGTCTCGTGTTCACCTTGTGTTGGCCTTGCTTTACCATAGTGTTCACCGAGTGTTGGCCTAACTTTGCCCTAGTGTTGGTCTAGAACAGAACCAACCCTGGCTGGACTTCACTCTTGACTGAATCTTAATTCATCTTCCAATCAACGAACACAAAAATGCTAACACTACGAAAAAACATTTAAATGTATTTTTTCTAAACACATATGGACACGTGGTGCGCTGCTGTGTTCTACTGAGTGTGAATGTTTACAAGCCCTGATTTACACAATAATGGTGTCAGAGATTGAAAGAAGAAGAAGAGTTCCACACAGAACCAAACACAGAGACATGATTATGCATCGTCGTTGCTAAACGTCCTCCAGTAGCTACTCTTCAGTTGTTTGTTGTAATCTGATGATGTCATTTTGGACAACCAATCAGTGTGGCTTGTGCCCAGCAGCTCTACTGGGCTGCTCTCCAGTACGTACCCTGGAGCAGGATCTCCTCTGGTTCCTGTCAAAGTTCTAGCAGGCTGCCCTGTCCATGGAAACACTCACATACCATCAAGTTCCTGTAAAACGGCCCCAAGCTTCTGATGGTGGAAACACGACTAATGAAAAGTGGATACACAGGTACCTGTACTGACCAAATTAATGTGTTACACAAGTGTTTTTGTACCATTCACTTTTGGTAAATAAGTTTCATTTTACATGTAAAAGGTCTGATTGGTTCCTAAACCCCCAATACTACCCCTAAACTGCCAATACTACCTCCTAAACCCCCAATACTACCCCCCAAACCCCCAATACTACCCCTAAACCCTCAATACACACACAGACAGCTGACTTGGAGTAAAGCCTGTCTGAAAGTTAAACCATGCCTCTGGACTCCTATGATTTTTGGGAAAACTGTAAATAATTGGTAAAAATAAAGTTGATCATGAGTGACAGGAGGGTCTGAGGAATGAGTACATGTACTTTCTATGTACTGGAGAGGCACCATGTCCCAGCTGCAGTAAGAGAGCTCATCCTGGATTACTACAGCAATTTCAGCCTGAGGGTCTCAGCAGGATCAACAACACCTGAGTGGCACAGATTGGAGTTGGGAATCATCACAGGCTGCACCATCTCGGTGATCCTGTTCACTCTAGCGATGAACTTGTTGGTGAAATCAGCAGAACCAGCGTGCAGAGGTCCCAAGTCCAAGTCTGGGATGCACCAACCGTCAATCCGAGCTTTCATGGACACCCCGACAGTGACCACCGAGTCAGTGCCTGGAGGAAGATGGATCTTGTTGGGGCTGGAGAGGCTCATGGAATGGGCCAGGATGTCATTCAAGCCAACAAAGTCAAGATCACTGGTCTTGAAGAAGGGAAGGTTTGCAGACAAGTTCTGCTTCTCTATCTCAGGAACACCAATCCCCACCATCTCTGAGAAGCCAATAAAGAGCTTGGGAAAGTTCTTTGACAGCAGCCTCAGGGATTCTGCTTCCATCAAGAACACCTGTGAGGAGCTAGAGGGATGGCTGAAAGACGTAGACAAGACGGGCCTTCCACTGCTCCTCTATGAGTTCCCGATCACGAGTCAACCGCTACCTGAGGAGATGGTTAGGACTGCCCAGGAGCTTGAGCAGCATCGCCCTCTATGGAAACACCTGCAAACTGATACTCCCCTTGAAATCCATTGAGGAGGAGTTCAAGGTCTTGTGTGTGAGGGAGGTGCTGCAGTACCGCGAGTCAGCGGACCCAAAGGTATTCGGGGCAAGAGTAGTGGTCAAGACTGGCAGGAAGTGGGGAGCAGAGGCTGCAGTCGAGCAGGCAGAAAGTCCTGGTGGGAACAGTGGCCAGTGGAAGGGCTGGTCTAGGAAACACCGCATCCCCCCAATTCGATAAGGCTCGGGGGAAGGCAAGGAGGGAACTAGTCCAGAATGAGGTGAGAGCTGTGGTGAAGGAAGAGAGCAGTGGGAATGAGACATCAAGGCACCTGGACAAAATGGGAGCAGGTGGCGGAGAAGAAGATCTTGTGGACTTTTGCGGGCAGAGCCACACCGCATCAAGTTCTTAGTCCAGGCAGTCTGGGATGTACTTCCCAGTCCTTCCAACCTGCACTGCCGGGGCTTGGTCGACACACCAGCATGCCCCCTGTGCCAAAGGAAGGGGACTCTTGAGCACATAATGAGTTGCTGCCCAAAGGCTCTGGGGGACGACCGGTACAGATGGCGCCATGATCAGATGCTCAAAAGTATCGCAGAGTGCATTTGCACGGACATTGCCAGCTGAAGAAGGTAAAAACCCATGAAGAATTCAATCAACTTCATCAGAGCCAGGAAGAAGCCAATTCCAACACCGAGAGCAACACCAGGGCTTCTCAACACTGTGCATGACTGGCAGCTGTCAGCAGATTTGGGAAGGCAACTCAAGTTCCCCCAGCATGTTGCTGAAACCACCCTCAGACCTGATATCGTTTTGGTGTCAAAAGCAACGAAGAATGTTGTCATGCTGGAGCTCACAGTGCCGTAGGAGGAGCGAATGGAGGAGGCCTTTGAAAGAAAAAGGGAGAAGTATGATGGCCTAGTTGGCGACTGCCACACACGAGGCTGGAAGGCCAGGTGCTTGCCTGTGGAGATAGAGTGCAGAGGCTTTGCCAGACAGTCTCTGTCCAGGGCCTACACTGCATTAGGCATCACTGGAGAGCAAAGGAGAAGAGCCATCCGCAAGAGATAGCCTCGAGGTGGCTCTGAATAAAGAGAGCGGATCCGTGGTCGAGTGCTGCTGCGGCACAAGCTGAGGCGTCATGAACCTCAGCTGGGCCACTTGAGAAAGGGTGTCTGATGTTCAAAAGGCCCGAAACATCCAATGACCTCAGGACCATCACTGATGATGTGCCCCAGCTTAGCATCTGAATATGTTTCACTACAAACTGTCTGTACTGTGAAAAATAAGTGAGTTAGAACAATTTGAAAAACACTGAACTCAACATGAGACAGAAATGATTTTTCCAATAGAAGTCTATTGACAGAAATCCCTGACATCATCCCAAACAGGTTCCTGTCATTTCACTTTAAAAAGAGCTAGATCTTCAAACCCTGGTTTGTTTGAATTCTCACAACCATGGCAACATTTGTGGAAAAGATTGTTTGTCTACTATTTATGGTTTTGCCGTGAGGACGAGTTATTGAGACATTTTTCAGCTTAATTTTTTCTTCTCTCGTGCTCTAGCGATGACATCACCCACTGATAAAAAGTCAGATTTTGTTTTTTTCAGGGTGGATTTACTGAGTTCTCTATCGACAACCGTAAATCACACCCTCATGACAATCACATCCTAAAGACACCACAAAAATGACTGTGTTTGAAAGTTTAAATGAAGTCTGTGCCACAAAGTATGAAGAAGCAGGAGTGTTGGAAAAAAAGGACATTTTTATGACAGTCCCATTTTATTTGGTATAATAATGCGAAACCTGTACGACATAACGGAATTATGAGACCACACGTGTAATCTCTGGGACAATCTGAAGATTTTTTCTTATTTACTGCAAAACTCTACGATGTTTGGTTTGGGAGTTATAGCTATGTAAACATGGTCTCATTCATTTCAGATGGACATTTATGACTAGTTTTAACATTTTAGATGAAATCCATGCATCACAATGTCAAACCTGATAAATAGCACATCTTTTGAGACCAGGCTGCACATTTTAGCATAAACATTTTTGGCCTACTTACAGTGGAGTGGGCCACATTTTCTTGCAAAGTTTTTTGTATAAGTCACAATAATAAATATGACGAATGATATAAACCTGTGCCTGTATTGCAAGCAAACACATGGAATTACAAGATAAAAAGTCTAAATTATTGCCTCCTCTTATTATCATCTCCCGTTTCTCTTCTATTAATAACTCAGTCACTTCTTTTTGACCTTTAACCTTTACCTAACCCTGTTTCTCTTCTATTAATAACTCTCTTCTTCTTTTCATTTTCATCAGAATCACTTTCTTTGATTCATGATCAATAATGAACACGTTCTGTAATAAAGTTTAAATGAACACACTGAGAAAAACTCACCAAACAGTAACTCTGTGATCAATGAGGGTCAAAGGTCACCAAAAGCATCATGGGTAGCTCCCTCAGTCTATGGGATGATACCTACAGTGTGTGTTTATGTCTCAGGGGTTTAGGTTTCGTTTCGTAAATTGAATTTTCTTTCGTATTCAGAGACGAAAAATTGATGTAAAGGTTTTTGGTAACTTGGATTATTTATCAGATGGGCCTTTTGTCAGTTGAGGTACGACTGTATGTGACTGTGGACAGAATTCATGCAGTTAAAGTTATATATAAATGTGAACATTGACACACGCTGGTGGAATTGGGACTTTTATTTTATTATAATAAGAAGTTTGTGGAAGTCGCTGGCGTCAACAAACATACTGTGAATGAAGGAACAATAATTAATATGATCATTAGAATAAGAAGAATGGTCTGCACTGAGCCTTTAAACCTGGAAAAAATTTAAATAAAACAAGAGCCAGGTAACCACACCTCCTCAACCCCCTGCTAACCCCACCCCCAAAACAAACAAACAAACAAAAGAAAAAAAAAACTAAACAGAAGATTTAAAAACAGGAACGATGACGGCAGATTCTCTCCGGCTTCGTCCCAATCTCGAGTTCACATGCGTTGCATGAAACTCCGCCAAACGTCCTGAAGTTGGTGGAAGGTGGGGGAGGAGCGTGGGGAGGTGTGGGCGGGACTATGTGGGAGGGAGGGGCGGGGAAAGGGACATCTGTAACGCAGCCTTGTGATGGCCTTTGGGGCGTTTTGAGAGCGCTTCGCAGTTCCGTCTGCTTTGAATGGATGTGCGTTCGCCTGTTGAGCCGCGTTAAAGGGTGGGCGGAGCTGCGCTCCAGGGTGGGCGGTGCCGTGCTCGCTCACCCGTCTGCTTTATTTTTATCATATGTTTCGTTTGACCTTTGATTGTGTGTGTTTTTTTCTTTTATCCTGCCATCCAACCCTGGAACAGGATGTGTGTGTACATGTGTGTGCGTGTGTGTGTGTGTGCTTGTGTGTGTGCATGTGTGTGTGCATGTGTGTGTATATGTGTGTATCTGTGTGTGTGTGTGTATACGTGTGTGTGTGTGTGTGTATCTGTGTGTGTGCATGTGTGTGTATATGTGTGTATCTGTGTGTGTGTGTGTATACGTGTGTGTGTGTGACAGAGGTGGAGGTAACTCAGTAAAAGTACTTCATTACTGTACTGAAGTAGATTTTTCAGGTATCTGTACTTTACTGGAGTATTTATTTTTCTGGGAACTTTTGACTTTTACTCCCTTCATTTGTTCATAAATATCTGTACTTTAGACTCTTTACATTTATATAAATACTTGTACTTTATATTTTCTACATTCTAACAATAGAGCCATTACCCACAATTTTGACTTTTCTTCCCATTGTTTCCTAAATGTTTTGTCCACATCCATTTACTGTTCAAACACATTATCTTCACACTAAGTCAATTTTAAAGGATTTATTTTAGATACTTTTGAAACTTTTATGATTTTCTTAAGTAGTATTGTGTTCATGACAAAAAAAACTGTTTTACTTTTTACTTTATTACAGTTCAGTAGTTGTACTTTTTTACTTCTACTTCAAAAAAGCAGTTGAATCAGTACTTCTACTTTTACCAGAGTATTTTTTCACACCAGTAGCTGTACTTGTACTGTAGTACAGAATGGGAGTACTTTTACCACCTCTGGTGTGTGATGTGGGGTTTGGGGTCCAGTCTGTTCTGGTCTGGTTCTTCCAGTATTTTCAGATGGACTTCCTGTGGGTCGGCGTCTCCACTGTCCTCGTGGGATGGTGTCGTTGTCCGGTGTGCATGTGTTCGTGCTTGTGCGTCTCTAAACGTCTGTCCAGAAATGACCCCGGCTCCTCGGCGGCGGTCTGGAAAAGCTCAACAGGAAGCGACTGAGATGGTTAACGTTCTACTACTGCTGCTCATCGTGCAAAGGAGCGTCTCCTCAGCTAAAGGACTACAATAATGGAGGAGGGGGGCGGGGCCATGTCTGGACAGATCCTCAGAGTGTGTGTGTGTGTGTGTGTGTGTGTGTGTGTGTGTAGGGCTAGTGCAGGTAATCATCCACAGAGGCGAAGGCGCAGGAACCGGTGCCAGTTCGTGCCATGATGGCGAGGCATTGGGCGGCCTGACCCACAGCCTGAGCCAGAGGGGGCTGTTTGGGTAGGTTGTGAGTTTCTGTGGGGAAAAAAAAAAAATTACAATGAACCACGTGTCAGGACTGACGGATATGTGATAAGACTGATGGACATGTGACCAGTCGGCTTAACAGTTCAACAGTGACAATTGTCACTATATATATATATATATATATATATATATATATATATATATATATATATATATATATATTCGAAATTCACTGGAAACTATTCAAATATTATTCAAAAATCCAACGTGTTTCTACAATAATCAAAGCGGAGTTGGTCAATTTTTATCAATTACCATTCCTAAGACAACATGTGCAGAATTCAAACTCCAACCTTCATATAGAACAGAAAAGTGTGTATAGTGATAGTGACCTACCTAATATTAAAGTGTGTGTAGTGATAGTGACCTACCTAATATTAGTGTGTAGTGATAGTGACCTACCTAATAAAGTGTGTGTAGTGATAGTGACCTACCTAATATTAAAGTGTGTGTAGTGATAGTGACCTACCTAATATTAAAGTGTGTGTAGTGATAGTGACCTACCTAATATTAGTGTGTAGTGATAGTGACCTACCTAATAAAGTGTGTGTAGTGATAGTGACCTACCTAATATTAAAGTGTGTGTAGTAATAGTGACCTACCTAATATTAGTGTGTAGTGATAGTGACCTACCTAATAAAGTGTGTGTAGTGATAGTGACCTACCTAATATTAAAGTGTGTGTAGTGATAGTGACCTACCTAATATTAGTGTGTAGTGATAGTGACCTACCTAATAAAGTGTGTGTAGTGATAGTGACCTACCTAATAAAGTGTGTGTAGTGATAGTGACCTACCTAATATTAAAGTGTGTGTAGTGATAGTGACCTACCTAATATTAAAGTGTGTGTAGTAATAGTGACCTACCTAATATTAGTGTGTAGTGATAGTGACCTACCTAATATTAAAGTGCGTGTAGTAATAGTGACCTACCTAATATTAAAGTGTGTGTAGTGATAATGACCTACCTAATATTAAAGTGCGTGTAGTGATAGTGACCTACCTAATATTAGTGTGTAGTAATAGTGACCTACCTAATATTAAAGTGCGTGTAGTAATAGTGACCTACCTAATATTAAAGTGTGTATAGTGATAGTGACCTACCTAATATTAAAGTGTGTGTAGTGATAGTGACCTACCTAATATTAGTGTGTAGTGATAGTGACCTACCTAATATTAAAGTGTGTGCAGTAATAGTGACCTACCTAATATTAAAGTGTGTGTAGTGATAGTGAACTACCTAATATTAAAGTGTGTGTAGTGATAGTGACCTACCTAATATTAGTGTGTAGTGATAGTGACCTACCTAATATTAAAGTGTGTGTAGTGATAGTGACCTACCTAATATTAAAGTGTGTGTAGTGATAGTGACCTACCTAATATTAGTGTGTAGTGATAGTGACCTACCTAATATTAAAGTGTGTGCAGTAATAGTGACCTACCTAATATTAAAGTGTGTGTAGTAATAGTGACCTACCTAATATTAAAGTGTGTGTAGTGATAGTGAACTACCTAATATTAAAGTGTGTGTAGTGATAGTGACCTACCTAATATTAGTGTGTAGTGATAGTGACCTATCTAATATTAAAGTGCGTGTAGTAATAGTGACCTACCTAATATTAAAGTGTGTAGTGATAGTGACCTACCTAATATTAAAGTGCGTGTAGTAATGGTGACCTACCTAATATTAAAGTGTGTAGTAATAGTGACCTACTTAATATTAAAGTGTGTAGTGATAGTGACCTATCTAATATTAAAGTGCGTGTAGTAATAGTGACCTACCTAATATTAAAGTGCGTGTAGTGATAGTGACCTACCTAATATTAAAGTGCGTGTAGTGATAGTGACCTATCTAATATTAAAGTGCGTGTAGTAATAGTGACCTACCTAATATTAAAGTGTGTAGTGATAGTGACCTACCTCATATTAAAGTGCGTGTAGTGATAGTGACCTACCTAATATTAAAGTGCGTGTAGTGATAGTGACCTACCTAATATTAAAGTGCGTGTAGTGATAGTGACCTACCTAATAAAGTGTGTGTAGTGATAGTGACCTACCTAATAAAGTGTGTATAGTGATAGTGACCTACCTAATAGTGTGTAGTGATAGTGACCTACCTAATAAAGTGTGTGTAGTGATAGTGACCTACCTAATATTAAAGTGTGTGTAGTGATAGTGACCTACCTAATAAAGTGTGTGTAGTGATAGTGACCTACCTAATAAAGTGTGTGTAATGATAGTGACCTACCTAATAAAGTGTGTGTAATGATAGTGACCTACCTAATAAAGTGTGTGTAGTGATAGTGACCTACCTAATAAAGTGTGTGTAATGATAGTGACCTACCTAATAAAGTGTGTGTAATGAAAGTGACCTACCTAATATTGCACTGTTTAGAGTAGAACAGACAGGTTCTCGTTGGATGGAGTCCAGCTGGTATCCAACTGGACTGTTCCAGGGGTCAGAGTAGGCCAACAGGCTGAAGGCATCCTACAGTAGGAAACACAAACACCAAACTACACCCTTAAACATTCATTCACCATGTACAGGCTCAGAAACACACACACACACACACATTAAAAAAAAGTTCCTGTGTCCCCACATGGGCGGTGTCTCCTTCAGACTCGGGTCCTTTACCAGATGCCCCTCCCACCTGGGCGGTGTCTACTTCAGACTCGGGACCTCTACCAGAGGCCCCTCCCACCTGGGCGGTGTCTCCTTCAGACTCTGGTCCTCTACCAGAGGCCCCTCCCACCTGGGTGGTGTCTCCTTCAGACTCGGGTCCTCTACCAGAGGTCTGGGAGCCTGAGGGTTCTGTGCAGGATCTTAGCTGTTCCTAACAATGTTCTCTTTTGGACACAGATCTCTGGTGTTGTTCCTGGTATCTGCTGGAGACATTGTCCCAGCTTGGGGGTCACTGCCCCTAGTGCCCCCATCACTACTGGTACCACTGTTGCCTTCACACTCCACATTTTCTCTAACTCCTCTTTCAGCCCTTGGTATTTCTCTTCTCTTCTCATGTTCTTTCTTTCTCATGTTGCTATCACTGGGGACTGCTACATCTATCACCACCACTGTCTTCTCATGTTTATCCACCACCACTATGTCAGGCTGATTGGCCATCACCATCTGGTCAGTCTGGATCTGGAAGTCCCACAGGATCTTGGCCTGTTTGTTCTCTCTCACCTTTGGGGGGTTCTCCCATATTGACCCTGGGACCTCCAGTCCATACTCTTTACAGATGTTCCTGTACAGTATGCCCGCTACCTGGTTATGTCTCTCCATGTATGCCTTACCTGCCACCATCTTACACCCTGCTGTGATGTGCTGGACTGTTTCAGGGGCTTCTCTACACAGCCTACACTTGGGGTCCTGTCTGATGTGGTAGACCCCGGCCTCTATTGCTCTGGTGTTCAGGGCTTGTTCTTGTGCAGCCATGAGTAGTGCTTCTGTGCTGTCCTTTAGTCCAGCCTTTTCCAGCCACTGGTATGTCTTTTCCATATCAGCCACTTCCTCAATTTGCCGATGGTACACATCATGCAAGGGTTTGTCCTTCCATGATAGCCCCTCTGGTTCCTCGACCTTACTGGGCTTTTGTTGCCTGAGGCATTCACTTAGCAGTTGGTCATTGGGGGCCATTTTCTTTATGTATTCTTGGGGGTTCACCATTTCCTCCTGGACAGTAGTTCTGACACTTACTAGTCCTCGGCCCCCTTCCTTTCTCTTAGTGTACAGCCTCAGGACACTGGAGTTGGGGTGGAACCCTCCATGCATGGTAAGGAGCCTCCTTGTCTTGATATCAGTGGCTTGTATCTCTTCCAGTGGCCAGGATATTATCCCAGCTGGGTATCTGATTACTGGCAGGGCATAGGTGTTAATGGATCTTATTTTTGCCGTTCAACTGACTTTTCAGGACCTGCCTTACCCTCTATAGGTATTTGGCTGTGGTTGACTTCCTGGCTGCCTCCTCATGATTACCATTTACCTGTGGGATCCCCAGGTATTTGTAACTTTCCTGTGATGAGAATTCCAGACATCAGAAGGATGTGAATGTTATATTTGACATGGTATTGAAGATGGATTTTACATTTTACCATATTGTGTTATAAGTGGGGTTTAATGGGTTTAAAGAGTTAAATAGTTAACTTGTCTGGGGATGGCCTCAGAGCAGATGCTTCCTGAAACATGGAAGACAATTCCTGGAAAATGACGTAATGAGCTGTGAGACGGCCAGGGGTCGAGGGGTATAAAAATCTGAGCCTGAGAAGGCTCTTGGCTTTTTGACTTCCTGTCACTTCTTCCTTCTCTGCTTCTAAAACTATCAGACAATTGCCTGAGGTCATCCCCTGGGGACTTAGAGGTTTGTAGCTCAATGATTGATTATTGATTCACTTTGTTATATCTTTATAATAAATGATTAACCTCTTATATCTGGTTTTGATATTTTTGAGTCGTCTCAACGGGGAAATTCTGGCACCATGAACGAGTGAATGAACGATCAACGACACCTGCACATGTGTGATGTTCCCTTCAGGTCGGTCAACCCCTTCAGTTGTGATCACCTTTCCTCTTCTAGATATCATCTGCCCACATTTATCGAGTCCCAATGACATCCCAATGTCTTTGCTGTAGATCCGGGTGAGGTGAATTAGGGAATCAATGTCACACTCATTCTTGGCATACAGCTTGATGTCATCCATGTAGAGGAGGTGGTTGATGGATGTTCCACTTCGGAACTGGTATCTGAAGCCACTCTTTGAGATGATCTGGCTGAGGGGGTTTAGGCCTATGCAGAACAGCAGGGGGGACAGAGCATCTCCTTGGTAAATGCCGCATCTGATGCTCACTTGTGCAATTGGCTTTGAGTTGGCCTCCAGAGTTGTCTTCCACAGCCTCATTGAGTTCTGGATGAACTCTCTTAGTGTCCTGTTGATGTTATACAGTTCTAAGCATTCCAGTATCCATGTATGTGGCATTGAGTCATAGGCTTTCTTGTAGTCAATCCAGGCAGTGCACAGGTTGGTGTTCCTCGTCAATTGCCCTGTCAACCAGTAGCTGGTGTTTGGCTCCCCTGGTGTTGTTGCCTATTCCTTTCTGTGCTCTGCTCATGTATTGCTCCATGTGCCTACTCATCTTAGTCACTATGATGCCTGATAGAAGCTTCCATGTGGTGCTGAGGCAGGTTATAGGCCGGTAGTTAGATGGTATTGTTCCCTTCTGGGGGTCCTTCATTATGAGGACTGTCCGGCCCTGGGTTAGGCACTCTGGGTGGTTTCCCGATATCAGCAGCTGGTTCATCTGTGCTGCTAGGCGTTCATGGAGTGCTGTCAGTTTCTTAAGCCAGTAGGTATGAATCATGTCGGGCCCTGGTGCTGTCCAGCTCTTCATTTTGGACACTCTGGTTTGGATGTCTGCTAGTGTGATGACTACTGGGTCTTGTTCTGGGAGTTGGCTGTGCTCTGCCTGTAAGTCTGTCAGCCATTGGGCATTGGTGTTATGTGTTGCCTCCTTCTCCCAGATGCTCTTCCAGTATTGCTCAGTTTCAGCCCTAGGTGGGTCCGTTGTCACCTTGTCCCCCTGCCATTGAGAGTAGACCTTAGCTGGGTTGGTGGAGAACACCTGGTTTATTCTCCTGGCCTCTACCTCTCTTGTGTATCTCTTTAGGTGGTAGCTAGTGCTGTGAGCCTTTGCTTAGCAGTCTCCAGTGCCTCAGCTGTGGACAGTTTGTTGTACTTCTTGGGCAGTTCTTTCCTCAGATTCACACCTCTGCTTAGTTCTGTTAGAACACTGACTTCTCTCCGTGCTGCCATGACCTTTGCCTCTAGCCTTCTCCTCCATGGGGCAACCTTCTGGCTGCTCTGGCTGTTCATCTTGTAGCCAAGCATCTCTAGGATTACGGTTGCTGCTGTGTACATCAGCTGATTGTCTCAGTGATGGTAGTGGTAGGGACAGTTTGCAGTGCAGTGTTCAGGTCCTCCAGTAGAGACTGGTCTGGTACTTTGTTCTTTAGCCTTGGTTAGCAGGAGGTAGTTGTGTTCCCCCAGGACTATATGACTCTCTCTCAGGTCAGCTGCCCTTGTGTTTAGTCTTTCTGTCTCTGGGGCTTGGGGGGGGTGTATATCACTTCTGTTCCATTTTCACCAGAATCACTTTCTTTGGGCTCATGATAAATAATGAATACGCACTGTAATAAAACTGAGGAAACAATAGTAACTCTGGGATGAATGAGGGTCAAAGGTCACCAAAAGCATCATGGGTAGCTCCCTCATAGCCAATGGGATGATACATACAGTACGTGCAGTGTGTATTTATGTCTCAGGGGTATAGGTTTAGTTTTGTAAATTGAATTTTCTTTCATATTCACAGACGAAAAATTGAGGTAACGGTTTTCTTAACTTGGATTATTCATTAGCTGGGTCTTTTGTCAGGTGACGTACGACTGTATATATAATTTCGTTGTTGTCTGGAGTTTTTGTTTGAAGTTAATATTGATGTCTTGTTGTTTCTTCCTCACTTTAACCACCTCTGTCTGCTAGTGTTTATGTGAGCAGGACAATCTAATAAAAGTTGGTTGTTGTCGTTTATTTACAGTTGGTTATTGTTTATTTACAGTTGTTATTGTTTATTTACAGTTGGTTGTTGTTTATTTACAGCGGTGCAGACATTACCTTGAGCATCTTCTTGTTAGCAGAGTTCTTTCCACACTCTCGGCGCAGGTGTTCACTCATACTCTGCAGTTCTCTACCAAAGTGGATCATCCTCTCGATGGCAGCCTGACTGCCTCCACACAACTGCCTCTTGGACTGAGTCGACTCCACCTCTGCAGTTCACACACAAACACAGAGCAGTTAACTGACATCAAAGGTCAGCATTATATCCCCCCTCCCCCAAAAAAGGTCATAAATATGAGATAAAAAAACATGATTCTAATATAAAAAGTCTAAAGCATGTCCAATCAGGGCCAATGACTTTGGTTGATAGCCCCGCCTTAACAAATACAAGTGAATGGTTGATTTCCAGGCATCCATTAAACTGAGCTGATTAAACATTAACTTCACACTAACTCGCTTTTAAAGTTTGTTTGAGATACTTTTTAAACTTTTATGATTTTTTCTTTTTTACTCTTTACTTTATTACAGTTCAGTAGTTGTACTTTTTTACTTTTACGTCAGTAAAGCAGTTGAATCAGTACTTCTACTTTTAGTATTTTTTCACAGCAGTAGCTGTACTTGTACTGCAGTACACAATGTCAGTACTTTGACCACCTCTGACATAAACACATCAGCTGACCAAACATGGACATGTACTCACCCACACGGTGTACTCACCCACACGGTGTACTCACCCACACGGTGTACTCACCCACACGGTGTACTCACCCACACGGTGTACTCACCCACACGGTGTACTCACCCACACGGTGTACTCACCCACACTGTGTACTCACCCACACTGTGTACTCACCCACACTGTGTACTCACCCACACTGTGTACTCACCCACACTGTGTACTCACCCACACTGTGTACTCACCCACACTGTGTACTCACCCACACTGTGTACTCACCCATATCTGCGTCACAGTCGTCAGGATCGCTGGTGTGTTTGCAGCTGCCGTTCAGGAAACCATTGGAGGAGGATTCTGTCACTCCATTGGTGAAGTGGTCCACTTCCATGTCCATGTCATTACTGGGGACAGATAGGTGAGGACAGAGGAAAGACAGGTGAAGACAGGGGACAGACAGATGAGGACAGACAGGTGAGGACAGAGGACAGACAGATGAGGACAGACAGGTGAGGACAGAGGACAGACAGGTGAGGACAGACAGGTGAGGACAGACAGGTGAGGAAAGATGACAGACAGGTGAGGAAAGATGACAGACAGATGAGGACAGACAGGTGAGGGCAGAGGACAGACAGGACATGTTTGCATTTGTTCAAACATTTTATAAAGTCAAACTGAAGTGAACACTAACTGCTTTAATATGTGTTTGATCCACTTGTCCCATAAACCCAGGACTTTTCCAGGACTTTTGGTCAAATTTCCATGACTACATACTCCTACAAATACCAGTGGACTTTAAACAACAGAATAAAAAGTCCAGCTCTGCTCTTCTGTCTGTTTCAAACACCACACACTGTAACTGTTGTTGATTTTTAATTATATTTATTCGGGGAAAAACTCATTTTCTCGGAGTTTTCAGATATCCTGTGTTGTTGGACGCACCGGAGATGTTACGATGGTCCTGAACGCACCAAAAATTCCAGTCAAGACTGTGGAAGTGATTTTAGTGGAGCTTCCACATACAGACCATAATATTATCTACAGTTACAGTTTTTTCTCAGTGGCTTTGGTGCATTTCTCACAACACTTTGTACATTTGCACAACAGTTAGAGCATTTGTCTGAACATCCAGTGCAAACAGCAACACCTAGTGGATAATCTGCAAAAGCAAATCACTCTCTCAAAACAGATAGTGTATTGCACAAAAGCAAATACTCATACCAATGAAACTGCCATTGCCATCAAAACCACAAGTCTTGACACCATAGACTATGAACAAGTAAGTCAATTGCTTTTGTCATGTTTTCATTATTGTCAGTGTTTTCCAATGCAAAAAAATCATAACCCACTGACACTTCTGCCTGAAAGATGGTAAATGTTCTGCATTTATATAGTTCTTTTCCACCTTCATGGTGTTCAAAGCGCTTTACATTAGCCTCTCATTCACCCATTCACACACACACTCATACTCTAAGGTCTACGGTAAGTCCTACTGGGGGTCTAAGTCAGGGTTCAGTGTCTTGCCCAAGGACACTTCGACATGTGGACAGCCAGAGCCAGGACGCGAACCAACCAACCTCTCGGTCATTGGGCGACCCACTCTACCAACTGAACCACAGCCGCCCAGACCACTTCTAAGACCACTTCTAGACATTCCAAAACTTCCGTAAAGTTGCAAGTTGCTGGAGGTAGGGGCTAAATGAGTACAAGACACTGAATATGTTTCACATTTTTACAGTACTGTACTTTGTTCCCTGCAATACAGCATTGTGTAAATGAAAAAATACACCAACATTCTGTCAGTCACAAATAAAACATAACAAACACTCTGTTGCTAGAGCTTCATACAACCAATACTGTAATACAGTAACGGGACATAGTACACTTTCATTCTGGCACATCCTGACGTTCCTGTCTGTATGGCTATATATTCTCATCGATGTCACAACAGATGTTTTCTCTTGCAATGCAGCGTGGGAAGATTGCCTTTGATTGAGTCTGAGATTGGCTTTCAATCCTATGTTGTGGAGAGTTCCAGTAAATGTCATTACAATGTACAGTAAACATGAGGTACTGTATTACAGTCTAAACTATTGGGTAAGTGTACTTCCCAGTACTGTACATGATTGTTCTCCCAACGAAATATTTGAATTATAGAATTCACTGTGGTCCGTCCAACATTTGGTTAAACCCTGTGACCAGCCTCAGCCATTGTGAGACCGTGATTGATCACATGGTCTATGAGAGTTGGCCTGATTTAAGGAGAAATTAGAACATTTAGAAATTAGGGATTTGCCTATATGTTTGGCCTCTTCTCCCTGCTACTCTAGCCCTTCCTCTTCCTCCCCGCATCCTCACTCCTCTTTCACGTCGCTGATCTTCCATTTGTCACAAAATTGTAGAAAGGCAAACATAGAATTTGCTTGACATCATTTGAAAACAAGTTCATCAATTTTGTTTGTAATGACTAAAGCAATGAAATGAAGACTATTTGTTTTGTTGTGAATGACTATTCAGCATCCATTATTATAATATATATATATATATATATATATATATATATATATATATATATATATATATATATATATATATATATATATATTATATTCAGCATCCATTATGACATTCCATTATGACTCGAATGACAAAAGTGACTGATGATGAGCTGAAACAACATTTTGTTGTATGAAAGCAACTGATACATGTCCAAGAACAACTGTAATTTGTTCAGAGGAAGGGGAAATTGCTACTACCATGTGCACACATGACTACATATTGTGAAGGTTGAACTAACAGTTATGAGAAATGACTTTCTGATCTGAAAATTGTACCAAAGCGACTGAGAAAAACTGTAAATAACAACAGAATATTCTACAATAAAAGAAAAACTGATGTGAAAAAATATATTACATAATGACCACAAATAATGACGACTTCAAATATTTATCTTTTTATTGGTGCAAAAAGTATTATTAGTTTTATTAGTATTAAAATATTAAATGATGAAAGTATTTCCATTTCCAAACCGTCCTGTGACCATAAAATGTCAACAACCTAAAAATGTAACATTTTTTTTTTTTTAGCATTTTCTGCTTCTGTTACTCAAGACTTTAGTGTCTTTGTAAAACTGATCCATAATAAAACACATGGACTAATGACAAGCTGAAGTAGGATATTGTTCAAATTAACCTGATTTTAAAGTCATTTCAGTTTTACATCATTTTTGTTTGGATGGTTTGTAAAAATACATATTTTCCTCACTTCATAGGGTTTTTTTTTGTACTAAAATAAAGATTTTGGGTTAGGTTTATGTATTTTATCATTATTTTACTGGTTTGAATAACTGGAAATCAAATCAGGTTGACTGTGTCCCCTGAAACCAAAAGAGTGTGAGAGCCCTGGTGTGTTTAACTCACTTTGTTAAATGTGTTGGTCTTTTCAGTACCTGGTTATGGGCTGTTGGCTGCGGCTGCCGTTCAGGCTGATGTCAGATACTGGGAGGGCGGAGCCAGAACCTGGGGGGCAGGGCTTATGACTGTGAGGGGACGAGCTGTGGTTTTTATTAGACGTCACACCATTACAGCAGTTGCTGTCAAACCCTGAAACACAAAACATGGTCTGGTTTTAAACACAAGAACAACATGTTAAATTTAAAAATGGGGCCGATTCAATCCAGTATCGGTACCCGGTTCCCATGCCAACGGAATTCAGAATCGGAAATTTCTGATCCAAAAAGTCAAAATCATGAGATAAAAGTCTAAATGATGAGACTAAACCTGGACTAACCTGTGAGGTAGGACTGGGAGCTGCTGGCTTTGTGGCTGGGGCTGCTGAAGGGCCGGGGGGAGCCAGGGTAACTGTCCTGAGACTTGGGGCTGCGACCCCCCAGACACCTGACCTCACTGTCTGTCCCATTGACCATCTCTATGAACTGTCTGACCCTGAGGACGACAAGAACACACACGTTAGACGACGGAAAGGACGGGAAAACTGAAGCAAAGACAGGTTGAAAGGCACAAAGACAAAAGAACATACACCGGTACCTCTACTGACCACATTCATTTGGTCCACAACTGTTTTTGTACCGTCAATTTTTGGTAAATAGTCTCATTTTTAGGGGTGTGATGAGACACTCAGCTCATGAGACGAGACATGAGATTGGGTTCATGAGATCAAGACGAGACTTGCACATGGATTTCATAACTCTGTAGACGTTAACTTTTAATTAACTTCTTCCTCTACAATTAAAACTAAATAAAATGTTATGAAAGTTAAAATAAAATAAATAAAATGACATCTTTCTCCTTTTTTCTAAATCAAATGTGGTGCTTGACTGTGGAAGTTGAGGTCGGAATGTGTTGAGGTCCGAATAAGGAAATGTACCCCTGCCAGGTGTATTTCCTCTGGGTGCCACAACCAGCTCCAGCCTTTAGAGAACCCTCCACCCGGACTTCACCACTTTCTGGACTCGCTGCGCCTTCTCCCCCGCACACCAACCGCATCGCCAGGGCAGGGACCGGCCCACATATAACAGGTACCAGGGGTGCCTGCGATGTAGGCAACCCACCGACCCATCTGGGAACACGGGAGTCCCTAAACCTCCAATACTGCCCCCATAACCCCAATACTACCCCCTAAACCCTTTACAAATAATAAAAGGATAGTCATTTAGTATAAATGTGTGTTTTCAGTTTTATAAACAGCATATTTTAGATGTAATTTATTGGTCTCAGTGATGTGTTGTTTTAATTGTCCCTTTCACCTTCAGTGGTGTTTGGTGAAATATTGATCCAACTTTTGACCACTTTTCATAAACTTCCTAAAATGCACAGGGCGTACATCGTCAAAGTGGGCAATAGCACAACTCAACATTTCTTCAGGATGGTTTTTTTTCCAGGAATTGGGAAAATTGATGAAATGTGTCCAGCATGTCTTTAATTGGTGCTGATGGAATGATGACTGAGATAAAAGACTAAATTATGAGATAAAAAAGAGGTGGTGGAGGTCTGTAGTGTGGTTGTCTTTAGGGTGGTGGTCTGTACGGTGGTGGTGGTTTGTAGGGTGGTGGTGGAGGTCTGTAGTGTGGTGGTCTTTCGGGTGGTGGTCTGTACAGTGGTGGTGGTCTGTAGGGTGGAGGTGGTCTGTAGGGTGGAGGTGGTCTGTAGGGTGGTGATGGTCTTTAGGGTGGTGGTGGTCTGTAGGATGGTGATCTGTAGGGTGGTGGTGGTCTGTAGGGTGATGGTGGACTGTAGGGTGGTGGTGGTGATCTGTAGGGTGGTGGTGGTCTGTAGGGTGATGGTGGACTGTAGGGTGGTGGTGGTGATCTGTAGGGTGGTGGTGGTCTGTAGGGTGATGGTGGACTGTAGGGTGGTGGTGGACTGTAGGGTGGTGGTGGTGATCTGTAGGGTGGTGGTGGTGGTGGTCTGTAAGGTGGTGGTGGTCTATAGGGTGGTGGTTGTCTGTAGGGTGGTGATCTGTAGGGTGATGGTGGTGATGGTGGTGGTGGTGGTGGTGGCGGTCTGTAGGGTGATGGTGGTTATCTGTAGGGTGGTGGTGGTTATCTGTAGGGTGGTGGTGGTGGTGGTGGTCTGTAAGGTGGTGGTGGTGGTCTTACTTGAGCATAAAGAGCAGGTCAGGGTTTCTGTCCAGGAGGTTAGGGTAGAGCTGTTGGGTGGTGTCGATGGCTTCACCCATTCTACCTGACAACACCAACTTCTGGATCTCTGAAAAACAAACAACAGCTGATTTAATGTTTAGGAAAATAATAATAATAAGTGTAGAACAAATATTAAAAAGGCAGTGTTTGTGTGTGTGGAAACAGAAATATTTAGGAGGCAGTCGTCAGTAGAAATATTGAGGAGGCAGTCGTCAGTAGAAATGGCTAAAGGGTTACTTTACTGACTCTGTCTGTTTTTAATGGAGGCCAACTCTTCGTGCACGGCCTGGTCGGTGGATTTGGCGAATGCTTCGGCTGTAGCGCAGTAGCTGTGGTGCACCAGGTAGGACGCCACCATCCTGACAGAAGAATAAGAATACAGTACAAATTAACCTTTAACCCCTGGTGTGTCTATGCTGAACATTTGGGTTAGAGTGGCTTCACTATGGAATTACATTTACTTACAAAGTTTCAAAATAAGCTTTCTAAAACACAAACCAATGAAACAGATTTAAGTGTAAAAACTATATACAGATTACTTAATAAAAATAATTAAAAGCAAAGAATATTAGCCATCATGCTCTAACTGACTAATACTATAACTGACCACAGACCAGTTAACTAATACTATAACTGACCACAGAACAGTTAACTAATACTATAACTGACCACAGACCAATTCACTAATAATCTAACTGACCACAGACCAGGTAACTAATACTATAACTGACCACAGACCAGTTCACTAATACTATAATTGACCACAGACCAGGTAACTAATACTATAACTGACCACAGAACAGTTAACTAATACTATAACTGACCACAGAACAGTTAACTAATACTATAACTGACCACAGACCAGGTAACTAATACTATAACTGACCACAGAACAGTTAACTAATACTATAACTGACCACAGAACAGTTAACTAATACTATAACTGACCACAGACCAGTTAACTAATACTATAACTGACCACAGACCAGTTAACTAATACTATAACTGACCACAGAACAGTTAACTAATACTATAACTGACCACAGACCAGGTAACTAATACTATAACTGACCACAGAACAGTTAACTAATACTATAACTGACCACAGACCAGGTAACTAATACTATAACTGACCACAGACCAGTTCACTAATACTATAACTGACCACAGACCAGTTCACTAATAATCTAACTGACCACAGACCAGTTCACTAATACTATAATTGACCACAGACCAGTTCACTAATACTATAACTGACCACAGACCAGTTATCTAATACTATAACTGACCACAGACCAGGTAACTAATACTATAACTGACCACAGAACAGTTAACTAATACTATAACTGACCACAGAACAGTTAACTAATACTATAACTGACCACAGAACAGTTAACTAATACTATAACTGACCACAGACCAGTTAACTAATACTATAACTGACCACAGACCAGTTAACTAATACTATAACTGACCACAGACCAGGTAACTAATACTATAACTGACCACAGAACAGTTAACTAATACTATAACTGACCACAGACCAGGTAACTAATACTATAACTGACCACAGACCAGTTAACTAATACTATAACTGACCACAGAACAGTTAACTAATACTATAACTGACCACAGAACAGTTAACTAATACTATAACTGACCACAGACCAGGTAACTAATACTATAACTGACCACAGACCAGTTAACTAATACTATAACTGACCACAGAACAGTTAACTAATACTATAACTGACCACAGACCAGGTAACTAATACTATAACTGACCACAGACCAGTTAACTAATACTATAACTGACCACAGAACAGTTAACTAATACTATAACTGACCACAGACCAGGTAACTAATACTATAACTGACCAC
The DNA here is from genome assembly GCA_020466265.1 of Siphamia tubifer. Classification (NCBI taxonomy): domain Eukaryota; kingdom Metazoa; phylum Chordata; class Actinopteri; order Kurtiformes; family Apogonidae; genus Siphamia; species Siphamia tubifer. The sequence goes on along the minus strand of CM035799.1, from coordinate 47,589,522 downwards.
AGAACAGTTAACTAATACTATAACTGACCACAGCCCAGTTAACTAATACTATAACTGACCACAGACCAGGTAACTAATACTATAACTGACCACAGACCAGTTCACTAATACTATAACTGACCACAGAACAATTAACTAATACTATAACTGACCACAGACCAGTTAAGTATTTTTTCTTATTTCAGAATTTTCACTTTTTATTTTCTAATTTTAACATTTTAATCTCAGTCATCATTCCATCAGCACCAAAAAAGTTAATCGACTTTCAAAAAAAAAAAAAACACAAAAGTGACAAAACAAACAAAATGGTTCATTTGAATGGTTTAATGTTTAATGAAAACACATATTCATACTAAATATGTATACTTTTGTCTTTTTAAAGGGTTTAGGGGGTAGTATTGGGAGTTTAGGGGGTAGTATTGGGGGCTCAGGGGGTAGTATTGGGGGCTCAGGGGGTAGTATTGGGGGCTTAGGGGGTAGTATTGGGGGCTTAGGGGGTAGTATTGGGGGCGTAGGGGGTAGTATTGGGGGCGTAGGGGGTAGTATTGGGGGCTTAGGGGGTTTAGGGGGTAGTATTGGGGGTTTAGGGGGTAGTATTGGGGGTTTAGGGGGTAGTATTGGGGGCTTAGGGGGTAGTATTGGGGGTTTAGGGGGTAGTATTGGGGGTTTAGGGGGTAGTATTGGGGGTTTAGGGGGTAGTATTGGGGGTTTAGGGGGTAGTATTGAGGGTTTAGGGGGTAGTATTGGGGGTTTAGGGGGTAGTATTGGGGGTTTAGGGGGTAGTATTGGGGGTTTAGGGGGTAGTATTGGGGGCTTAGGGGGTAGTATTGGGGGTTTAGGGGGTAGTATTGGGGGTTTAGGGGGTAGTATTGGGGGTTTAGGGGGTAGTATTGGGGGTTTAGGGGGTAGTATTGGGGGTTTAGGGGGTAGTATTGGGGGTTTAGGGGGTAGTATTGGGGGTTTAGGGGGTAACTCTACTCATGAAGAGCACCTTGTTGACCACCTCGTGTATGCAATTGACTCACTCTGTGTAAAGGATCCTGACATTGGAATAGTTGTCGCCGGTGACTTTAAACGGGTTGACGTAACAAGATTGGGTGCAAGTCACAACCTATGCCAGGTGGTAAACTTACCTACAAGAGGTCAAGCCACCTTGGATCTCCTCATCACCAACCTGTTATCGTATTACTCACCCCCTACAATTGCACCACCATTAGGAACAAGCGACCACAACATAGTGAACTTCCAACCCAAGGCTAAAACTGTGATCAACCTGACTGTGAAACGTGTGTACAGACCTATCAAAGACTCATCGTTAAGGTTTTTTGGGCAGTGGATTACTTCACATGGCTGGCCTGAAGTCTACACCGCCACCACCGCCTGTGACAAATCCCGTGCCAGGTACGCGACCCTTCAGGCTAAAGTTAACCACTACTTCCCTGTAAAGGTCTTCCGTTCACACCACCAAGACAAGCCTTGGCTGACAGCTGAAGTCAAACGCCTTATCCATCACTGACAACAGGCTTTTGCCAGGAAGGATGGCCCCACCTGGAAACACTTGAGGAACAAAGTCCAAAGAAAGATCAAGGACTTAAAAAAGATGCACTTCAACTCCAAAGTGAAATCCCTGTAGAAAGACAACACCGCTAAGTGGCATAAGGAGATAAAATCCATGGTAAATGCATCTAGATCTGAACCAATCATTCACATCGACAGGCGTGACCCCAATGATAAGTCCGGAATTGCCAACGAGATAGACACTCAGGGCAGTAATTCAATCTCTACCCGCAATAGATGCAACATCTCTGCCCGCATACTTACAGTTGTTTCTGGCACCTGTCGTTCAACCCTGGGAAGTATACAATGAGCTAAACAAGGTCAAATCACACAAAGCAGCCGGACCTGATGGCATACCAGGTAAAGTAATCAAGGAATTTGCGTATGAATTGAGTGGACCATTCGCCAACATTCTTAACAGCTCCTTCCAACAAGGCTCAGTCTCGGACGAATGGAAATGCGCAGTTGTTGTTACAATCCCTAAGACCAAACCACCTCAGATAACAGAACTTCCTAACTTCTTTGTTCGGGAAAGTAGCTGAACGCTTCGTTTCACGATGGGTGTTGTCTGACATTGTTGCTCAAATTGATGTTCAGCAGTTTGGTTACCTGCAGGGTAAATCGATAACACACTGCCTTTTGGACATGACCAACGAGCTTTTTAAAGCCACCGACAAGCCTGGAATATTGTGTTCTCTTGTTTCAACCGATTACAATAAGGCTTTTGACCGTGTTAGCCACAACGTCGCAATCCAACAACTGCTTGAACTCGGATTGCGCCCTTCAGTGACTCGATGGATCGTAGATTTTCTGACAAATAGAACCCAGTCTGTTTGTTACCATGGAGCACTTTCCGACAGTTTGACGGTCACCTGTGGATTACCCCAAGGGACTGTACTCAGACCACTGATTTTCTTAGCTTACATCAACACTGCAGCGTGTGGAGCTTGTTCTAAACGCTGGAAATTTGTTGATGATCTGAATTTATTAGAAACGAGAAACCCCACCGTAAGACCTTCAAACATGCAACAGGACCTGAACGACTTGGCCCAGTGGTCACACGGTAGTCACATGCAGCTACACCCGAAGAAATGTAAAGTGTTGCACATCCAATTCAGGAAGATCCCTTTCACACCGCCTCCACTTATGGTCAACAACATAGAGGTCCAACAAGTGAAAGTGATGACAGTTCTAGGCGTCATGGTCCAGGCTGACTTAAAATGGAACTCGCATGTGGACTCATTATGCATGAAAGCAAACCAGCGTTTGTACTTTCTTAGGAAACTAAAGCACTTCCATCTGCCTACTGACGACCTCATTATGGTATACATCGCCTACATTCGACCCCTTCTTGAGTGCGCTGCTCCGGTTTGGCATTCTGGTCTGCCAAATACTCTAAGTGACAAGATTGAGAAGGTCCAACGCAGAGTTCTTCAAATTATCCTGGGTGCTGACTATACTTCATACAACGCTGCCTGTTCTCATCTGGGACTGCCAACTCTTCGCTCAGAGCGCAGAACTCTGACTGAGACGTTTGCTAAGTCACTTGTTCGCTCAGGTCATTTCCAGCACCTACTACCGCCTACTAGAGGAAACCTCAGCGACCGGCAAACCCGGTCATCACACAAATTCAACCCACTTTATGGCCGAACTGAACGTCACATCAACAGTGCCTTGCCATGAATGATACAACTGCTGAACAACTAATACCTCATTGGTGAACATGCGTCTGTGTAACTACCTTCTGTATAATCAGTTATAGCATTAATAGTTACGCCTATAATGTTTTTAACCTGTCGTGACTGTCTTTATCCTTTTATTCAATATACATTGTCTTTTTTAATATATTCCCACATTTTTATCTCGTAGTGTTTTAATTGTAATATATGTAAAGCTTTGACTCAAATGTTAATGTCCTGACACAATTCAGCCTTTTGGCTGCCATGTTTGTGACATGTTTTCGAAATAAATAAACCATTCATAGTATTGGGGGTTTAGGGGGTAGTACTTGGAGGTTTAGGGGGTAGTATTTGGAGGTTTAGGGGTAGTATTTGGAGGTTTAGGGGTAGTATTTGGGGGTTTAGGGGTAGTGTTGGGGTTTAGGGGTAGTGTTGGGGTTTAGGGGGTAGTGTTGGGGTTTAGGGGGTAGTGTTGGGGTTTAGGGGGTAGTATTGGGGGGTTTTGTGATCAATAAAAATCATGTGTTCTGTTCTGAATGTAGGATTTATATTAAATGGTCATATAAATGTGTTTACTCAACAGGAAACATGTTCAAAAAGTGCTGACAGAACACACATCTGAGCATGCTCAGTAGAGTGGAATGGATGACAAAACCAAACCGAGTGACACTGACTCACTTTGGAAAAAACAACACTTGAGGCATTTTTTGGTTTATATAAACTGTAACCATCCTGAACTCACACATATACTGATGACAAACATGCACTCTACAACACACACTACTGTCAATCTATGTGCAACAATTTTCTTTTTATAGTATTTTTAATATATTTTAAATCATACTTATTTATTGATTTTATTCTTCTCTCTATGGATGCTGGGAACGTGTCCATACCAATATTACTATGTTTATGAAATGTCCATACCAATATTATTATGTTTATGAAATGTCCATACCAATATTATTATGTTTATAAAATGTCCATACCAATATTATTATGTTTATGAAATGTCCATACCAATATTACTATGTTTATAAAATGTCCATACCAATATTATTATGTTTATGAAATGTCCATACCAATATTATTATGTTTATGAAATGTCCATACCAATATTACTATGTTTATGAAATGTCCATACCAATATTATTATGTTTATAAAATGTCCATACCAATATTATTATGTTTATGAAATGTCCATACCAATATTACTATGTTTATGAAATGTCCATACCAATATTATTATGTTTATGAAATGTCCATACCAATATTACTATGTTTATAAAATGTCCATACCAATATTATTATGTTTATGAAATGTCCATACCAATATTACTATGTTTATAAAATGTCCATAACAATGTTTGAATTGGAAATTACATGATCATTGAGAAACAAAATATTACTGTATTTTCTGGACTATAAGGTGACACTTAAAAGACTTTAATTTTCTCCCAAAACCACAGTGCACCTTATATATGGATTAATTCTGGTTGTGTTTACTGACTGGGAATTTAGACTTTATTTAATTTAGACTTTTTATCTAATAATGTTGACTTCACTTAATGCTCTTTATAATCCACTTCACCTTATATCTGAAGAATCTATAAAATAATCCATTCATTGACAGTGTGTCTTATAGTGACTAAATATTGTCATCAATGAACCTTTATTGTGTGACAAAATCGAGACCAAAGTAGACATAAATATGGGTCTCATGACGATAACTATAATTAAATATATAATACAGTTCTAGATGAACAATAACAAACAGACAAGTGGATTAAGAAATAAAAATACATTCCTAAAATGTCTCTTAGTTTTTGTGACGAAAACAAAATGAGACATTATTTTTATTCTTTTAGTTGTGTTCTTATTTATTTATTGTTGCTGTCAAGGAAGTCATCAAATTATGTCCCCACCAATGTCAACACCATTATTACTCCCATGCTTCTCTGGATATTTCAGATATTTTCTATATATTTTCTACAGATATTTTTTCTTTTGTAGATGTTACAGTTTTTTTATGTGTGTGTTTGTACTGAACAGTGAAGTGTTTCTGTCACTGTTTGTATACAAAAAAAACTGTACATGTGTATACTGATAATAAAGGCATTCTATTCTATTGTGCTTTGCAGTGCTGAGGTCATTTTACTTTGTTTTTTTTGTTGTTTTTTCTAAATAACTGTTTTTACTGTTCTGACCAAGTGACGTCACCAAACCTAGCTGGATGTTACTCTGGGATGGTAAACACACACAAAGCCAGAGGGGAGGGGGGAGTGTTCCTTCACACATTCTGAGCCAATCACAGACGCCTCATCAGCGCGTCATGGACATGTATGAGGAAGTAGAAGTAAACTGTGTTGTTCCACCTCCAGTCATTTTTCTACCGTGAAAAAAACAACTGGAAACAAAACAATCTGAATGTTTTTATAAATATACAGACAGTCATTAAAAACTTTGAGGGACAAGTTTTGAATTTTTGGAGTCTATATAGGACAGAGGATGTTTCCATCTGTTTTGTTTGTGTGAGTTTGCTTCATATTGATGAGTCACGACTGACTGCAGATCTGGGGGCTTATTGGAGTAAAGTGTAGCACCTGCAACTAGAGCAATAAACACAATGAATGTGTACAAATGAAGGAGTGTCCTGGAAAGTCCATATATGGGAGAATAGAGGGACACCCGTTTCATTCCACTACACGTCAAAATGCCGCAGCTCACACATGAAGAAAGACTGAGGGCCTTAGGGATGATGCAGGCGGGCTTGACGTACAGTCAAGTGGGAGACGTATGGGTTGCAGTCAACCCACAGTCTGTAATTTGGTGGGTCGTCACACCACTACAGGCACCGTTGACAACCGACCACGCCCAGGTCGTGAGAGAATCACCACACCTGACCAAGATCAGCATATCTGTCTGCAGCACCTGAGGGATCGATTCTGGCCCGTCAGCTACACAGCACGTGAGACACCTGGCAGACGCCCCTGGGATCAGCAGCCCAACTGTGTGTCGCCGATTGCGGGAGAACAACCTGCAGGCCCGGAGGCCTTTTCGGGCCAATATCCTGACTCACCAATGACGTCAGAGGTGGCTGGAGTTTTTTTTTTACCTGTTTCCACTGGATCCTCCTCCAGTTTACACATGTTTATTCAGAAAAACAATCTAAATAGTAAAAAATGGGTAAACTAAATAAAGTACATGGTAAAGACATGTTCATTTTGGATCTGAATAGATAATTACCCACATTAAAGTGTCTGGGTAAAAATGACCCACAACATTATGTCTGCACAGACATAATGCACAGTTCATGACCCTAGATTAAGAAAAGTCACAACTTTTCATGAAGAAAAAGAAAAATAACCAGTACTTTGATCAACATAAAAAACTGAAATGGGTCAAATGGACCCTTAACATAATAAGAGGGTTAAAGACAATCATTAACAAAAAACAAAAATGTATTTAGGAAGAACTTCACTTTTAAACATCACTATTATATGTAACACAGATTTAAAACTAGGGTCACTGTTAATTATAGACTAGGCAGTCGCCTAGGGCACCAGATGTCTTGGGGGCGCCACGTCCCACAGAATTAGAATATTAAGGCACAATTAAAATAACTTTAATTTAGACTTTTTATCTGATACTTTTGACTTTTTTATTTGGTCCCCAGGCCACATGTTTGAAACCCCTGCCCTACTATAAAGTGGTGTTTGGCTCATGGTCCACTTACTTCTGGATCATGGATTGCCATTCACCCTCACGCTCCCCAATAGGAAAGCGGTCGATCTGAGCCTGGATCTTCGTCCTCCACTCGCGCATGTAGTCCTCGATGTCGTATACGAAGGGGTGTTGGCCAAAGTTGGCATCCACCACCTCCCCTGGAGTCTGGAGACCCACCGTGGGGTACAAGTTGGGCTGCAACAGGGTACAGAAGAGAAGGGGGAGGAGTCAGGATGGTAGAGGAAGACAAGGCTTTGGGAATGTAATCTGTACAATAAATCCCAAACAGGAAACAATGAGAAGAACAACAACAGGAAAAGCAGAAAACGTCAGGAAATAAGCTTTTACCTACAATTATCCTTAAAACCCAGTCCTTAAACACCACACTTTAACAACTATCATAGTACATCACACACTACAGGGTTCATACACACTTTAACCAGGACTTTACCAGGACTTTACCAGCATATACCAGTTAAAGTGTTGTGTTAAAGTTTACCCTCAGAAGTTTAACAATAAAATTAATGGTCAATTTGTGGTTCCAGATTAAATTAACATTTATGTTCACGTCCCAGTGAAGACTGTCATTTATTCTACGTCCCTCTAGAATGTTCTGACAGCTCCCATTTACTTTGAATGGATGTTCCCAGCATCCCCACCAGATTGTTTTTTTTCTTTGAATGGATGTTCCCAGCATCCCCACCAGATTGTTTTTTTTTGTTTTTATAACCGTCCGCAGCACCGTTGACGCCCGCTGCCAATGGCAACGAGTTTTGTCACTTCAGATTCACGTTACCATATCACTCCACAGGTAGTTCGGCCACTTTGAAAGTAAATCTTGTCTATGTTGTAACGGCTGTTTTATCCAATCTGTTAGAGTAGTAGCAGGAATAACCCGTAGAATAAGCGGGATGATGTATTGCCCACATGTGACTATCGAAAAATATTCCTCTTCGGGTTGGTAAAACACCCCACCACCGAAGGCGGAGTGGCGCTGCTCAGCCCCGTCAGGGAATATCTTTTAATTTGGGCAGATTTCAGTCCATACCCACTTCACCACATGAGGCAGAATACATCCCAACAAGTCAGTAAACCTCTTGTCAAAAGCGAAAATTATGAGATAAAAAACAAAAATTATGAGATACTTGGTAACAGTTGTCAACCTATTCAAATTTTGATTTGATTTCTTGTCCCAAAAAAAATCTATATCTGGATACCAAAATCATCAAAATAGTTGTTATAGAAATTAAAATATAGATTTTCATATACGCATTGATAGTGTGGCAGCCATATTGGATGTCGCTGCCTAGCAGAGTTAGCCCACACTGTTAGCAGGGTTATGCTCACTGATTTGGCTCATTTTTACCATGTCTTTCAGAATCAAAGTCGAAAAATTGATATGGGTAGATTGTCCACAGTCTCAATGGAAGGGTCCTCTGCTATGTGTGTTTAATGTTGTTTAGATGCAGACGTGACCCAGTGCGTCTTCAATACGTCCCAGTGTGGACGGAGTGTGAACATTTCTGCATAGTCGCACCCGGACAGCGCAGGCACCGTGTAAACCAAAGATACTTGTGATCAAATAAACTGTTGTATGTAGGTGCAGTCGTCCTGCTGTAAACTACCCCTTCATTTTAAAAACCTTCTTAGTCATCCTTTCAGTTGAGTTTAATGTATGTGTGGATTACATTCCACTTCTGTCCATTTGTCCTTTATGTAATAACAACTGATGACTCTCTCTCTCTCTCTTTTTTTTTTGTTAAGGGTTGGTTTGACTTTAGTGGTTTTTCATTTATTTTCACCCAAGTCTAAAACCAGCAGTGATGAGAAGTTCACAGTTTTTACAAAAATACCAAAAAGAAACCTGGAAAAAGAAAAAATAGTTACAAGAGATCTGAAAACACTATAAAATAGAGTTGGTCTCTTTTATCATTTAGCATAAAAAAATTATTTCAGCCACACTCTTACTTTAAATCAAATTCAAATCTGTTTAAATCTACAGAATTTATCTCTAACTACACCCCCCACTCTACTGGGAAACACTCCCCTTTATATCCCTAAGCTCCACCCATGGACATACCAATGACCACATTATTTAATTAACATCTACAATATTTACATTTAACAAACACTAAAGTTAAATCATATTAACTTATATAAACAATGGCACCAATTATCCTCCATACATAAACACAAACTGAAGAAAAAACCAAAACAATGAATGAATGTGTGTGTCCTGTAGTCAATGGGCGGGGTGGTTCCGTAGATTGTTTATATGGGTCAAAGCGGGTCTGGTCTGTGGGAATCACCTGTCAGCATAAATCCATATTTCAAATAAAAGTCCTGGTATTGTCTGTTTAAACTTTCCTTTTCTCTACAGTTGGAGGTTCTTCTTCTGTCTCTTCAGTCGACTTTTACTCTTTGAAAACAAACTTTCCAAACACATCTGTTTATTTATTTACTTTACTAACATGTGGGTTATATTTATGACATTCAACTGACACATGGAACCCACAGAATCCAGTCATTTTTCAAAATAAAAGATTGTTCAGACTCGGATAATAAATACAAGAGAAATAATGAATGAATTAAATAATTATTAGGCGACCCGGTACCAAGTGACCCACGGACCGAGCCGGTACCAAGTGACCCACGGACCGAGCCGGTACCAAGTGACCCACGGACCGACCCGGGGGTTGGGACCACTGCTGAAGTCAATGATGATGTGTTCAATGAAGCCTGTGAATTATGAGGATATAACAGTGGTCTGGTTCTGCTGTATGTATGTATGTATGTATGTATGTATGTATGTCTGTCTGTCTGTCTGTCTGTCTGTCTGTCTGTCTGTCTGTCTGTCTGTCTGTCTGTCTGTCTGTCTGTCTGTCTGTCTGTCTGTCTGTCTGTCTGTCTGTCTGTCTGTCTGTCTGTCTGTCTGTCTGTCTGTCTGTCTGTCTGTCTGTCTGTCTGTCTGTCTGTCTGTCTGTCTGTCTGTCTGTCTGTCTGTCTGTCTGTCTGTCTGTCTGTCTGTCTGTCTGTCTGTCTGTCTGTCTGTCTGTCTGTCTGTCTGTCTGTCTGTCTGTCTGTCTGTCTGTCTGTCTGTCTGTCTGTCTGTCTGTCTGTCTGTCTGTCTGTCTGTCTGTCTGTCTGTCTGTCTGTCTGTCTGTCTGTCTGTCTGTCTGTCTGTCTGTCTGTCTGTCTGTCTGTCTGTCTGTCTGTCTGTCTGTCTGTCTGTCTGTCTGTCTGTCTGTCTGTCTGTCTGTCTGTCTGTCTGTCTGTCTGTCTGTCTGTCTGTCTGTCTGTCTGTCTGTCTGTCTGTCTGTCTGTCTGTCTGTCTGTCTGTCTGTCTGTCTGTCTGTCTGTCTGTCTGTCTGTCTGTCTGTCTGTCTGTCTGTCTGTCTGTCTGTCTGTCTGTCTGTCTGTCTGTCTGTCTGTCTGTCTGTCTGTCTGTCTGTCTGTCTGTCTGTCTGTCTGTCTGTCTGTCTGTCTGTCTGTCTGTCTGTCTGTCTGTCTGTCTGTCTGTCTGTCTGTCTGTCTGTCTGTCTGTCTGTCTGTCTGTCTGTCTGTCTGTCTGTCTGTCTGTCTGTCTGTCTGTCTGTCTGTCTGTCTGTCTGTCTGTCTGTCTGTCTGTCTGTCTGTCTGTCTGTCTGTCTGTCTGTCTGTCTGTCTGTCTGTCTGTCTGTCTGTCTGTCTGTCTGTCTGTCTGTCTGTCTGTCTGTCTGTCTGTCTGTCTGTCTGTCTGTCTGTCTGTCTGTCTGTCTGTCTGTCTGTCTGTCTGTCTGTCTGTCTGTCTGTCTGTCTGTCTGTCTGTCTGTCTGTCTGTCTGTCTGTCTGTCTGTCTGTCTGTCTGTCTGTCTGTCTGTCTGTCTGTCTGTCTGTCTGTCTGTCTGTCTGTCTGTCTGTCTGTCTGTCTGTCTGTCTGTCTGTCTGTCTGTCTGTCTGTCTGTCTGTCTGTCTGTCTGTCTGTCTGTCTGTCTGTCTGTCTGTCTGTCTGTCTGTCTGTCTGTCTGTCTGTCTGTCTGTCTGTCTGTCTGTCTGTCTGTCTGTCTGTCTGTCTGTCTGTCTGTCTGTCTGTCTGTCTGTCTGTCTGTCTGTCTGTCTGTCTGTCTGTCTGTCTGTCTGTCTGTCTGTCTGTCTGTCTGTCTGTCTGTCTGTCTGTCTGTCTGTCTGTCTGTCTGTCTGTCTGTCTGTCTGTCTGTCTGTCTGTCTGTCTGTCTGTCTGTCTGTCTGTCTGTCTGTCTGTCTGTCTGTCTGTCTGTCTGTCTGTCTGTCTGTCTGTCTGTCTGTCTGTCTGTCTGTCTGTCTGTCTGTCTGTCTGTCTGTCTGTCTGTCTGTCTGTCTGTCTGTCTGTCTGTCTGTCTGTCTGTCTGTCTGTCTGTCTGTCTGTCTGTCTGTCTGTCTGTCTGTCTGTCTGTCTGTCTGTCTGTCTGTCTGTCTGTCTGTCTGTCTGTCTGTCTGTCTGTCTGTCTGTCTGTCTGTCTGTCTGTCTGTCTGTCTGTCTGTCTGTCTGTCTGTCTGTCTGTCTGTCTGTCTGTCTGTCTGTCTGTCTGTCTGTCTGTCTGTCTGTCTGTCTGTCTGTCTGTCTGTCTGTCTGTCTGTCTGTCTGTCTGTCTGTCTGTCTGTCTGTCTGTCTGTCTGTCTGTCTGTCTGTCTGTCTGTCTGTCTGTCTGTCTGTCTGTCTGTCTGTCTGTCTGTCTGTCTGTCTGTCTGTCTGTCTGTCTGTCTGTCTGTCTGTCTGTCTGTCTGTCTGTCTGTCTGTCTGTCTGTCTGTCTGTCTGTCTGTCTGTCTGTCTGTCTGTCTGTCTGTCTGTCTGTCTGTCTGTCTGTCTGTCTGTCTGTCTGTCTGTCTGTCTGTCTGTCTGTCTGTCTGTCTGTCTGTCTGTCTGTCTGTCTGTCTGTCTGTCTGTCTGTCTGTCTGTCTGTCTGTCTGTCTGTCTGTCTGTCTGTCTGTCTGTCTGTCTGTCTGTCTGTCTGTCTGTCTGTCTGTCTGTCTGTCTGTCTGTCTGTCTGTCTGTCTGTCTGTCTGTCTGTCTGTCTGTCTGTCTGTCTGTCTGTCTGTCTGTCTGTCTGTCTGTCTGTCTGTCTGTCTGTCTGTCTGTCTGTCTGTCTGTCTGTCTGTCTGTCTGTCTGTCTGTCTGTCTGTCTGTCTGTCTGTCTGTCTGTCTGTCTGTCTGTCTGTCTGTCTGTCTGTCTGTCTGTCTGTCTGTCTGTCTGTCTGTCTGTCTGTCTGTCTGTCTGTCTGTCTGTCTGTCTGTCTGTCTGTCTGTCTGTCTGTCTGTCTGTCTGTCTGTCTGTCTGTCTGTCTGTCTGTCTGTCTGTCTGTCTGTCTGTCTGTCTGTCTGTCTGTCTGTCTGTCTGTCTGTCTGTCTGTCTGTCTGTCTGTCTGTCTGTCTGTCTGTCTGTCTGTCTGTCTGTCTGTCTGTCTGTCTGTCTGTCTGTCTGTCTGTCTGTCTGTCTGTCTGTCTGTCTGTCTGTCTGTCTGTCTGTCTGTCTGTCTGTCTGTCTGTCTGTCTGTCTGTCTGTCTGTCTGTCTGTCTGTCTGTCTGTCTGTCTGTCTGTCTGTCTGTCTGTCTGTCTGTCTGTCTGTCTGTCTGTCTGTCTGTCTGTCTGTCTGTCTGTCTGTCTGTCTGTCTGTCTGTCTGTCTGTCTGTCTGTCTGTCTGTCTGTCTGTCTGTCTGTCTGTCTGTCTGTGTTTTAACCTCCAGATGAGTAGTGATGATAATGTCCAGTTTAAACATATGTCGCAGGAGAGCCGTGCTTCACACACTACAAAAAAGATGTGAGGAAAAAAAAGACGAGAAAAAAGAAAAAGACACGCGGGGCAGAGATGACGGAGCGCTTATGTCTCAACGTTACAATATTTCAAAAGAAGAATCTTTTTGCTCACAAGTTTGTGTGGGCCAGTCTGGGTCTGTGTTCCCCTATTGGGGAACCCTGGTCTAAGGACAGGGTCTAAGGACAGAAGGAGGGTCTAAGGACAGGGGGAGGGTCTAAGGACAGGGGGAGGGTCTAAGGACAGGAGGAGGGTCTAAGGACAGGAGGAGGGTCTAAGGACAGGGGGAGGGTCTAAGGACAGGGGGAGGGTCTCAGGACAGGGGGAGGGTCTTTTCATATCTCTGTAGTTGATTTCTGTAAAACCCTGTGACACGACTTTGTTGTGATTTGGGGCTTTATAAATTGAATTGAATCAGCATGAAGTAGAAATGATCAAATAAAGGTGTTCATTCACATGGAGGCACTTTTACTGAAGTGTCAGTGCTGTAGAGGCTGTAGAACAGGGGTGTTCAGTCGTGCTCCTCTACAGTTTCCTTCATACAACACACCTGATTCAAATGATAAAGCTGCAGAACAACTGATAATGACCATGTGTTAGAAGAGGGAAACATGTAAAACAGTTTCAAGGAGCAGGACTGACAGTGACTTAGATCATCTATTGTAGAATGTTTTCACTAACAGTACTTATATGACTTTTACAACATACTCAAACATGAAGGTACAGTTGGACTGTAGTCTAATTAAAACTCTTCCTGTTTTCCCTCGTGTGACTCTCTGATCAAACCTGTGACACTCACAAGCTTTCCAGTATTTAGACAACAGAAGACGCTCTGCAGGAAATAAAATGACTCTTTTCTAAAAAGAAGACTGTTGTCATTCGACTGATTAACTGTAGAAAAAACTGATGAGTTTAAAGTAAGAGGACATTTTACTTACTGGTAGATCTGTGAAGGCGATACCTGCAGAAGAACACAGAGAAAAAACAGTCTGGAGTTAGTACATGTATGGACCAACACCAGGAGGAAACACTCTGACCAACACCGGGAGGAAACACTCTGACCAACACCGGGAGGAAACACTCTGACCAACACCGGGAGGAAACACTCTGACCAACACCGGGAGGAAACACTCTGACCAACACCGGGAGGTGCAGTGTACCAACTACTGCACTGTACTACCTACTGCACACTACTAACTACTGCACTGTACTACCTACTGCACACTACTAACTACTGCACTGTACTACCTACTGCACACTACTAACTACTGCACTGTACTACCTACTGCACACTACTAACTACTGCACTGTACTACCTACTGCACACTACTAACTACTGCACTGTACTACCTACTGCACACTACTAACTACTGCACACTACTAACTACTGCACTGTACTACCTACTGCACTGTACTACCTACTGCACACTACTAACTACTGCACTGTACTACCTACTGCACACTACTAACTACTGCACACTACTAACTACTGCACTGTACTACCTACTGCACACTACTAACTACTGCACTGTACTACCTACTGCACACTACTAACTACTGCACTGTACTACCTACTGCACACTACTAACTACTGCACACTACTAACTACTGCACTGTACTACCTACTGCACACTACTAACTACTGCACTGTACTACCTACTGCACACTACTAACTACTGCACACTACTAACTACTGCACTGTACTACCTACTGCACTGTACTACCTACTGCACACTACTAACTACTGCACACTACTAACTACTGCACTGTACTAACAACTGCACTTTTTTAAACTACTGGATGTTTAGGGGGTATTATTGGGGGCCTCGGAACCAATTAGACCTTTCACATGAAAAATGAAACTATTTATGAAAATTTCACATAACGAAAACATTTCTGGAACAAATTAATTTGGTAAGTAGAGGTACCACTGTGTGCAAACATTAACACCTTTGTTCTTGTCATCATACAAAACTACTTTTATATAATGGACCAGACCTTTGATTTTAACGTTCAGTCCTGGTACCCCTTCAGTGACAGGTCGTAAACTAGATCAGTGGTAGAGTTCAGACCTCAGTGAAGCAGCACCAGTCTGTGCTAACGCTAACGCTAACACATTCAACTAGATCAGTGGTAGAGTTCAGACCTCAGTGAAGCAGCACCAGTCTGTGCTAATGCTAATGCTAACACATTAAACTAGATCAGTGGTAGAGTTCAGACCTCAGTGAAGCAGCACCAGTCTGTGCTAATGCTAACGCTAACACATTAAACTAGATCAGTGGTAGAGTTCAGACCTCAGTGAAGCAGCACCAGTCTGTGCTAATGCTAACGCTAACACATTAAACTAGATCAGTGGTAGAGTTTAGACCTCAGTGAAGCAGCACCAGTCTGTGCTAATGCTAATGCTAACACATTAAACTAGATCAGTGGTAGAGTTCAGACCTCAGTGAAGCAGCACCAGTCTGTGCTAACGCTAACGCTAACACATTAAATCTGCCAAGGTTTGGATCTGGATGTTCAGAACTTCTTTATAAACTAGTGTTCTGTGTTCACTAACCATTTATTTTATGGATCATTAACAATCCCTTAGAGGGTTTAAAAACATTCCCAGAAATCCTGGCTCCTGTTTTTCACATATGTCCATTTCAATATTCGACCACGTATGACGTCACTCTGACGTCACAACTGTCACGTGTTAGATCTAATGTTAAATATGAAGCACAAGATATTGTCTGATTTAACTAAATATGTCAATAACCTGCTTTAAGGTTAAAGGTCATACATTTACCAAATATACCATTGGTGCCACGTCATGTGACGTCTTTACGTGACGTCATGTGACGTCTTTACGTGACGTCATGGAGCCTATGGGTGTTATCTCATCTGAGGTCAGAAGGTCAGACGAAGTGAAGGAAAAAAAACACCTGATACTATCTGGTCTGGATTCTGAGATATCACCACTGATGTGTTTGAACTGTTGACCTTCACTGGCACCTTGACCTTTGACCTTTATAACTCAACATTTAGCGGTTTCTTCCTTGACATTGTAGCTGTGTTTCCATCCCTTGGAAATTCGCAAAATGTAAATATCTCTATAAAAACTGGTAATGGGAACACCTGAATTAAAAAAAAAAAAAAAACACTAAAATATTGGTAGAAAGTTTTCACGCTTTCATGAGGTGGTTTTTCAGATGCTTCGATATTCTAATATATCGCAGAAGCACAATGGAAACACTTTTTCAGTAATTATATGTCAGGATGTGACGTACATGGTCACATGATCACTTCTCTGGGAGTGAAAATGGCAGTCGCTGTAACCGTAGCAACCATTGGCTGCTGGGACGACTGAACTATGGCGGCCATCTTGTAGTGGTGATCAGGGTGATTCCAACAGTAGACACAGTGACGGTTTAGTCTTTACATATTTAAGATCATTTTTGTTTTTTTACAGATAAATATACTCTGTTCTGTAAAGTGTGAAAACAACTGTGTAAAAAACATTACATACATTTATAAATTGTTGTTGTTGTTATTAAGCGCTGAGCATATTTACACTTAATATTTCTACCTGATAATGTGGGGACCACATGTACAGACCCTTATGTTAACCAGCTGCTTTGTTTGACATGTTAGTGTCTTTAAAGAGATCACCACAGACTTTTACTGAGCAGAGAATTAGCCCATTCATTCACTCTAACACTATTAGAGTGATGGCCAATCTGAAGCACAGAAATGTTGTGGGATGATATTTGACCAGAGTTACGACGCTCCTGCCTCGAACAACCGTCAATGGAAACGCGTTCAAAAAGAAAATATACTTTGTAGAAATTTTAGGAATATCGCTATTGTTTTGCGAAAAACTGGAACGGAAACACAGCTATTAACAATAATCTCTGAAATTTTCATCAAAACCCGTCCATAACTTTTTGACTTATCTTACTGACAAACAAACATGAGGTCAAATATAACCTTGTTGTCAGAGGTAATAAATGGTGTCGTCTGGAACTGCTCACATCAACTGCTCCATCTGGTCCAAACACACCACCATTCTTTTGCGTGGTTGTTGGCTGTGGTTGTCCCGCCTCCTTCTTGCTTGTGATTGGTTCTAAAACATTTCCAACTTGCAGCACTCCAACATTTTCCTCTTGTTTTTATTTGTGAATGAACACAAACATTTTTACAGTCAGTGTTTTTAGAACAGCGGTGTCATCTCATTATCGTCCCGTCGGTCACAGGAAAAAAGAGTCGTCTGCGAACATGTTCAGTGTCGTCTGATTAAAATTTACGCTGGTTCATAATACTGCAGTTTCCAACGTAGTCACAATCATATTCTAAAAAGTTAATAATTATAAATGAAAACACGGGGTCATGTAGAGAAATCAATAAATGGATATTTAAATTCGAAGGCTTTAGTTTTTAGTTCATCTGGACAAAGTCACCATGAGCTATTGCCATCGTGCTTCGTCCATTGTCCACAATTCACTAAAGTCTCTTCTCCTCCCTCAATTCTAAACGTATTTTAATTGTGATTTTATGATTTGTTGATAAGACATCCCAGCTGTGAGGACCTGGTCTTTCCAGTGTCTTACCTAGACTGTGGCCGTTCTTTGTGTAGAAGCAGGTGTTGTTGATCAGGTTAACGCAGCAGCCAATCACATCACCTGTTGTAAACGTGGGTCCGTACGGTTGCCCGGTGCCGGATGAGCAGAAGGAGTGGCCGTCGTCTCCATGGTAACCATACGAGTGTTTATCCCAACCTGAGGGGAAAAAAACAACGTATCAAAGATGTGTGCAAACGTAGAACATCATGTGTTCTGATAAAATCACAGAACAAGTAAACATGACTAAGCTAGTTGAACCAGTTGAACCAGTTGAACCAGTTGAACCAGTTGAACCATTTGAACCAGTTGAACCATTTGAACCAGTTGAGCCAGTTGAGCCAGTTGAACCAGTTGAACCAGTTGAACCAGTTGAGCCAGTTGAGCCAGTTGAACCAGTTGAACCATTTGAACCAGTTGAGCCAGTTGAGCCAGTTGAACCAGTTGAACCATTTGAACCAGTTGAGCCAGTTGAGCCAGTTGAACCAGTTGAACCAGTTGAACCAGTTGAGCCAGTTGAGCCAGTTGAACCAGTTGAACCAGTTGAACCAGTTGAACCAGTTGAACCAGTTGAGCCAGTTGAACCATTTGAACCAGTTGAACCAGTTGAACCAGTTGAACCAGCGTCAGTTTATTCAGGTGTGAACACTCTGGAGGTGGCTCGTACATGGCCTTCACATGATGATGGAAATACTAGTCACCAAATCAAAGATTGGACACAAACACTTCCTGGGGTCATGTCTTTCCCCTGGAAAACTGGGAACAAATGTGACCCCTGACCTGAGCTTTAGAGATGTAAATCATTTGATGATCTTACAAAATATTTTGATCATTTTAGTTCATTTTACTGGATATATTTGGTAATTTTACTGAATATTTCTCGTCATTTTACTGAATATTTCTCGTCATTTTACTGAATATTTCTCGTCATTTTACTGAATATTTCTCGTCATTTTACTGAATATTTTTTGTCATTTTACTGAATATTTTTTGTCATTTTACTGAATATTTCTCGTCATTTTACTGAATATTTTTTTGTCGTTTTACTGAATATTTTTTTGTCATTTTACTGAATATTTTTTTGTCATTTTACTGAATATTTTTTTGTCATTTTACTGAATATTTTTTTGTCATTTTACTGAATATTTTTTTGTCATTTTACTGAATATTTATCGTCATTTTACTGAATATTTTAAGCATTTTACTGAATATTTTTTGTTATATTACTTAATTTTACTGAATATTTTGGTTATTTTACTGAATATTTTTCATGATTTTCCTAAATATTTTTAGTAATTTTACTGAAATTTTTTGTAATTTATTGTTCATTTTACTAATGCTAATACTACTACTACGGCAGAAGGACACGTCTCTAGCAACATTACACAAACATTACAATACTACAGCTACCTTCATAACTGAACAAACCCATTGAAATGAAATGTAAAAATTAAGATCACAGTATACCAAATACTGTATAGATACAATGTTCTGAATAATAATACATCACAAAAACTAGTAAACCGATTAAAAACAAATATCTGTTATCAGATGGAGATCCACAGGTCATAAATAATGGGTTTTCAACCGCTTCAGCTGGTCCAAATATGCCGCCATTCTTTTGGGTGGTTGTCCCGTCTCCTCCTTGTTTTGATTGGTCAGTAAGAGAATGGAGAGGTTAAACCCCGACCTTCTACTTGGGATCTGTTTTTGTGGATCCAGGTCAAAGGTCAAGGTCAAGGTCATTAAAAATATAATAAATTGTTCAGTGCCAAGTACTTGAACAGTTTTAATGTGACCGATTCAATCTTCTTTGGTAAATATAGATTTGATATAGGGATGATCACACTGAATATTAGACTGAAAAAGACTTGACCTTCATGGTCAGTGCCCAAGGTCAAAGGTCACCAAATATTGACCTTTTTTGTTCACACTCTAGCATCACCAATTCTTGATGTATGGTTCTGAAATTTGGTGTGAATAAAGAGAGACATAAGGAAGAAACAGACCGAATTTTAAATGATGAGGTCAGGGATGGTAACCTGACATTTCTCTACACTCACACAACCATCTGACAACTGTGAAGTTCACAGCCAATCACTGTGGGTGGGTGGTACTACCCCATGACCAGTGATGTGCAGTGAGGTCTGTGGCAAGTGAGACACTGACTTTTTCTAAATCAGATTTTCAAATTCACAAAATATTTGCTAAATAACTATTAGTTTCATATGTCATTGCAGCATCATTTATATGAGGTACATATTTTAAGATGCATATTTGGCCAAGAAAGAATGAACATTGAATGGGGGCAACTTCCCCAAAGACCGGGTACCAAACACAAAACTAAACACACAGCGGATGCTACAAACAGCACCAGACAGAAGAGACACAGAACAGGCTGCACCGCACCCTGTCTCTGCCTGTTTTCCATTACCTACATCCACACAAAGCCACAGCATCACGGCGGATGCACACTGGTTTGTACCACTCAACCTGTAACCATGGCGTTATCTTCTGCCCAGTCCTTTGAACTACATCCTTTAGCTCTGGCGTCGCTCGTCCATTCTTTATCAAGTCCCGTTTTCCTTCAAAGTCCAACTTTGAAAATCCTTTGAGTTTAGCTATAACATCCTGATCCTCCATGGTTTTAGATGAAGCCAACAATAACACCACAACAACCATTGGTAACCTAGTAACCAGATCAAAGTGAGTTAACGTAGACCACGCCCTCTACTGAGGCAGAGTTACTGCCTGTCTCACCTCATGTCTGTTCACTTTTGTTTTATGTCAAATTGTTAACACTGCATAAGTGGAAAACATAGTTAAAAAAACACAACCCATTATAAGTAAAGTGAGTCCATATAACAGACATATGTAAAGTGGATAAAAACCTCTTTCTACAGCTTTATGTTGTTGGCATGAACAGAGGAAGCACAAAGGTCACGACCTCCAACACTTAACAAGGGATTGTTTAATCTGTGCTGAGGCATGGCTTGGAGCTGCTTCAGCTCACTGCATATTCACTGCACATTCACTGCACATTCACTGCACATTCACTGCACATTCACTGCACATTCACTGCATATTCACTGCAGTTGAGAGGAAACAAACAAATACGACCATTTTGGTCACAAAAATGATTGAAAGCATTGGAATCATACAGACATGATTTATAGCACAGACACTTGGACAAATATTTATTAGTATTATTTATATTGATCATAACTCATGATGGATTATGTCTGGAGAGACCCTGCCTCCCTTAACTGCACGTCTCTGCCAATGACTCGGTGGGACTGCCCCATGACTGGGTGGAGTTGTGGCTGATGTGACGTAAAGCATCACAGCTTGAGTTCAACATTGAGTGGCTGAAGCGGCGTGTCAGTCAATATGATGGACAGATTCTTCATCTAATCACATGCAAGAATTTTAGATAAGGCCCCTCCTTTGAAAACTGAGTGGTGGTGGAAGGGTCCCATATGGTATTGAGAGATAACATCTGGAAACAGCAGGTTACAAATAGTGTGCTATGCTGTCTGTCAGAAGGATTATGCAAAAAAGTTCTGAACCGAGTTTGATGAAACTTTCAGGAATGATAGATAATGGGCCAAGGAAGAACCCATTAGATTTTGGGCAATGAAGGTCAAAGGTCAAGGTCCCACTAAAGGTAAACAGCTAAAACACATCAGTGGTAATATTTCAGGTTTTTTTCATTTACATGGTCTGACCTTAACCTTTGATCCCTAACCCTAACCTTCAGACATCAGATGAGTCAACACCTATAACCCTAACCTTTGACCTCTAAACCAAACCTTCAGACATCAGATGAGTCAACACCTATAACCCTAACCTTTGACCTCTAAACCAAACCTTCAGACATCAGATGAGTCAACACCTATAACCCTAACCTTTGACCTCTAAACCAAACCTTCAGACATCAGATGAGTCAACACCTATAACCCTAACCTTTGACCTCTAAACCAAACCTTCAGACATCAGATGAGTCAACACCTATAACCCTAACCTTTGACCTCTAAACCAAACTTCCAGAGATCAAATGGGTCAACACCTATCATGTCATGTTTTGTCGTCATATGACGTCAAGCCAATGGTGCATTTGTAAACTTTGTGACCTTTGACCTTAAATCAGGGTTATTGACACATTTGATCAAATCCAACAGTAGATTGTTTCATATTAGATATCAGATCAAAGTTAAAGCTGCAAGCAGCATTGGTCGGGACCTCGGCTTTACACGTGGTTTTCGTCCCATGCCACCACTCGTTATACGTCTAAACCTCCCCCCGTCCGTAAAAAGAAAGAACAGAAAAGGTCCAGGCTCTTCAGGCTGGATCCTGTCTGTGCCATATGTTTGTATGTACGTGTAGAGCAGTTGGAGAGTGTTAGCCAATCAGCTGTCAGCATTAGAGGGCATGGCTGTATCTGGGCAGAAAGACAGAGAGGAGAAAAGGAACAAAGTATATGTCACATACACTGTGTATGTAAAATATACATATACACTGTATGTAAAATATACATATACACTGTGTATGTAAAATATACGTATACACTGTGTATGTAAAATATACGTATACACTGTGTATGTAAAATATACGTATACACTGTGTATGTAAAATATACGTATACACTGTGTATGTAAAATATACGTATACACTGTGTATGTAAAATATACGTATACACTGTGTATGTAAAATATACGTATACACTGTGTATGTAAAATATACGTATACACTGTGTATGTAAAATATACGTATACACTGTGTATGTAAAATATACGTATACACTGTGTATGTAAAATATACGTATACACTGTATGTAAAAGCTCCAGCTGTGAGCCTTTCCATATAAGGGAAAGGGGCGTGGCCAGCACGCGCTGCATGTGCTGCCTGCCAAAGAGGCAGAGAGACTTCAGGGCGACAATTTCTGGATGAGAGAAAAAAAAAAAAGCTAAAATTGCCATTTCTCCCGATCCGCACATCGGATTTCCAAAATTTTTGGACGGGCAACTTGTGCTCATTCTCCTGTCATATGTTGGCGAAAGCTTAATTTTACATTTTGAATGTCAGAGGGCACAAATAACCCAGGCTCAAAATTAAAAACTGCAATAGATAAGAAAAAGATATTTACAACTTTTATGTTTCTAGGTCGCCTCTATCCTTTGATGCTATTTTGTTTATGAATTCCAAACAAAGACAGATTGTGAACTTTCTGTTGAGAATACACCATAAGTACCAGTGTATGATTTTTTTTCAGCCGGTTACAAGGAAACTGTTGGCATTGGTTTCATGTCTCTAACCCAGGGGTGTCAAACTCATTTTAGTACAGGGGCCACATTCAGCTAAATTTGATCTGAAGTGGGCCGAACCAGTAAAAAAAAAACCAAAAAAAAAACAAAAGCAAAACATAATATATAAATAACGTCCACTCCAAACTTTTATCTGTTTTAAAGGGAAAAAAGTAAAATTACATCATGAAAAACAAACAATATTAGACTTTAGTTTACCATTTACACATATGCATTCTAACTTACAGATCATACAGGATCTACAAATATACATATTTAGTAATAGGTGGAATATTATGAAAATTGTATTTACCGATACTTCTCTTAAAGATATTTGAAATTTTTCACATTTGATAGGATTATTGCATTTTTTTTGTGAAATGAATGAGTTTTAGTGTCACTAAATGAAAAAAAAAATTACGAGGATTTTTTTTTTTTTTAACTTGTGAATATTTGTAGCTTATTATATTATGAGACTGAATTCATCTGAATGTGAACCATGAACTAAAATGATTTAAATCTTAGTGTAATTTTTGCATTTCATAAATTCATCCAAAGGGCTGGATTGAACCCTTAGGCGGGCCGGATTTGGCCCCCGGGCCGCATGTTTGACACCTCTGCTCTAACCCAAACCATTCAGGATTTAGATTTTCAAGGATTTTACTTTGAAAGGCAGATTGTGAACTTCCTGAGTGAGTAGTATCAGCGTGTGAGACACACGCTTGCGCATGCATCTCATCTTTGTGCGACATTTCTAAGGCTTGTTTGGGCCATTTTTGTGATTTTTCTGGAATTTTCCAGTCGTTTTCTCAATAAAATTATTATGGGATGGAATGAGAATTTGTCTTCATATTTAATGAAATTTGTGTGCATGTTAAGGGGGTCAAACTCCAGTCTAAAGAGGCATAGAGCGGAAAAAGCATATTTCTGAAAAATTGGTGAAAAAACGCAAATATCCATTGCGACATCTCCCAAACCGTACATCTAATCTCAAAAATTCCAGGCTAGTTGATATCTGCTCAGTGTTGCGATCATCACAATATATCACATGTTAGCAGGAACCCAAATTTTAATTTTACTCTCAGACGTGGCAAATAGCATGGCTCATAATGCAAAAACTATGCAAGTAATTACAAAGTTATATCCAACTTGTTGGATTCATCTGTTGCTCTTTAATTTGATACCATTTTCAAGTCTCTGTGACCAACGCCCTATGAGGAGATAAGTTTAGAGCGTTTCTATTCAGGATGGTAGAACGCGAGCGAAGTTCGCGTTCTACCATCGTTCTAAAGGTTTTAATCTCGGCCAATGTCGGGCGAAACTTTTGCTGTTGGTTTTGTGTCTTAAAGGGAAACTATTGAAGAGCTATTTACCTATTTGTAATTTTTGCTCTAGAGAGAATATTATGGGATGTCTGGAGTCATTTTATCCAATTTTTCGCCAGACTTGAGCTGCCTGCAAAATTTGGTGAGTTGTCGTGCATGTTTACGGGATCAAATTCCATTTAAAGAGAGAGTACAAAATAAAAAACATTACAATTACAATAGGGACTTAGTCCCTAAACATGTAATATGGTTGTTACGCCCAGGGCTGTAGTGGAGGGTAAACGCACGTAAACGCCGTTTACGCACCTCTGGAATTCAGGAAATAGCGTTTACCCACCTCTAAATAGCGTTTGCACAGCTCTTAATGGCAAAGTTAACGTCAACGTTCCCTGCGCCTTGTGATCTGCCGTTGGAATAATCCAAAATAAATTTGGTGTCATTTTAAAAAATATTGTTGAACATACTTAAGGCTTTAGTAGGAATTTTCATCTGCTCTGTATTCGGATATGTGACCTTCCAATCAGTGCCTTTCAGCTGCGGCGGCGACACCAATCAGGATCCAGGGAATATGTAAACACATACACGTTGTGTAGTTGCCTGCCTACCTGTTCAAAGTTAATCATCATGGATATTAGGAGATATTTGAAGAGACCATCCGGTGCTTCCACTTCCGCAGATGCAAGCAAAAGGCTTCAAGTACAAAGTAAGACTGACAGAGATCAATTTACATGAGTCGTTAAATATGCTTTATGAAGTTTGACTATGGCAATGACAGAACGAGCTTTCAGATAAGCTAATGCGTAGTCATGCTATCCTTGTATTGCACTCGTCACCCACCGCGAGTCATTCTATCACGAAAGCTAGCAATGCCGCAAGTGTAATTTTACAACAATACTTGTACTGTACAGCACGAGACGTTCTCGTGCTTCAAGGTGAAATGAGAATAGCAAATCAAATAAAGGTCAATTGTCATTCTAAATACCGCAAAAATACGATTTATGATGGCTTATATATGATTTAAAAAAACAGCAATCTTATATTTTCTAAATATAAAACAATATAACAAAAAACATGCTGTATAGGGTATTTATGCTGACATAGGTAGTTATATCCTACATGAGTGATCCTTTAACTTATGTTGTCAGTGTAATTGGCAGACTGCTTAACCCTCTGGGCGCCCAAGTCGCAAATTTGCGCCAAGCGGCGGTGCTCTGTTTAATCCACTCTCTCATCTAACTGCGATTTGAATGCAGTTCATACTCCATACCATTAGGTGGCAGACATGCAAATCTGTCTCCCGAGCACAAATTTAGGCCCTGCCCCCATGAAAAGTTTTCCAGGAAATGCCTTGGTAAATGACCGCACCTCGAAGCGCTCGCTCAGAGCTATTCCGGAGTATTACGGAGGCGGCTGCTCTCGCATTGCTGACTAAAGTTATACATCAAACACACGAAATGGCAAAAAAGAGGTTCACGGTTCATGAGGCATTGTGTCAGGTCTTAGCTGACTCGGATTCTGAACCTGAAGATCCAACATTTGATGATTTTGACCGAAGTAGTAGCAGTGATAGTGAGGAATCTGACCAGGAAAACTTTTGCGTAAATGTGCAGTGTGATGCTTCAGGATCACGTTTTCGATCTGGAGCAAGAGGATTGAGATGTCGGATAGATAGAATAGAACTAATTTCTGAGTGACCCCAGGCATGTGTATGGATGAATATTTGGCATGTTTGTGTAGTTCTTAGGCCTACATGTTTCATTGTTTTGAATAATATTTGAATGAATCAGTTCTTTGCCATGTAAATAATATTTTGAATTGTATTTTGAATCAGTTCTTTGAAATATAAAATCAGTTCCTGAAATATAAATATAATAATAAAGCTAAAAAGGATTGTTAGCTAGAGTTATTGATACTCAGATATTTCAACCCTCTTGATAATATATGAAGTATTTTCTCTTTTTCCATGCATATTGTCTAAAATTACCTTATTTTATGGCCAGACACACAAGAGAAATTTCAAGAGAATTCCGAGCAGTCAACATATGTCATCAATGTTTTCTTGGATGCTCACTACGGATGCATCTAAAGTAAATAACAGTATTTTAAGCAACAACAAGGTCACAGACACTCAGTAGATGACAAAACATAAAATTTTTAAGCAAAACATCCCAATTTGATTGATCCAGAGTCTCTCCCACTGTGAAATTCCTTAATTTCAGCTGTCCGCCTACTGATGACGTCATGATGATGTCATAATATGCAAATTAGATCTACAAAAATATCTTAAAAATATACTTTAGGTCCTGCCCTACAAATTTGTAATTTGGAGCAAAGCTCTATCTCTTACCACTTTTGTGCAACAGCTCTTTGAAATATTCATGTAAAAAATATGTCAACATTGAAAAAAAATGGGGCGCCCAAAGGGTTAACTGGTGTTCTCAGCCCCACAACACTTAAATTCTACCTTTTTCAGGCAGTGATGGTACTGCTCGGAATTCTCTTGAAATTTCTCTTGTGTGTCTGGCCATAAAATAAGGTAATTTTAGACAATATGCATGGAAAAAAGAGAAAATACTTCATATATTATCAAGAGGGTTGAAATATCTGAGTATCAATAACTCTAGCTAACAATCCTTTTTAGCTTTATTATTATATTTATATTTCAGGAACTGATTTTATATTTCAAAGAACTGATTCAAAATACAATTCAAAATATTATTTACATGGCAAAGAACTGATTCAAAATATTATTCAAAACAATGAAACATGTAGGCCTAAGAACTACACAAACATGCCAAATATTCATCCATACACATGCCTCAGGGGGTCAGTCAGAAATTAGTTCTATTCTATCTATCCGACATCTCAATCCTCTTGCTCCAGATCGAAAACGTGATCCTGAAGCATCACACTGCACATTTACGCAAAAGTTTTCCTGGTCAGATTCCTCACTATCACTGCTACTACTTCGGTCAAAATCATCAAATGTTGGATCTTCAGGTTCAGAATCCGAGTCAGCTAAGACCTGACACAATGCCTCATGAACCGTGAACCTCTTTTTTGCCATTTCGTGTGTTTGATGTATAACTTTAGTCAGCAATGCGAGAGCAGCCGCCTCCGTAAGACTCCGGAATAGCTCTGAGCGAGCGCTTCGAGGTGCGGTCATTTACCAAGGCATTTCCTGGAAAACTTTTCATGGGGGCAGGGCCTAAATTTGTGCTCGGGAGACAGATTTGCATGTCTGCCACCTAATGGTATGGAGTATGAACTGCATTCAAATCGCAGTTAGATGAGAGAGTGGATTAAACAGAGCACCGCCGCTTGGCGCAAATTTGCGACTTGGGCGCCCAGAGGGTTAACATCCATAGAAACACGTAAATGAATGTTAACGACCATAGAAACATGTAAATGAATGTTAACAACCATAGAAACACGTAAATGAATGTTAACAACCATAGAAACACGTAAATGAATGTTAACGACCATAGAAACATGTAAATGAATGTTAACAACCATAGAAACATGTAAATGAATGTTAACGACCATAGAAACACGTAAATTAATGTTAACCATAGAAACACGTAAATGAATGTTAACAACCATAGAAACATGTAAATGAATGTTAACGACCATAGAAACACGTAAATGAATGTTAACGACCCTAAGAGCAGGGTTCTCACCAGCGCGTTTTAGCATAACAAAGTCAGTTCAAAATGTTACACTGTGATTAGGGCTACTACACTGCCTTTAAAGTTATTTTAAATACATGTGTACACAGTAAAACTAGCTTCTAACAGCTGTTTTGGAGGTACAGGCAGAGGTACAGTGAAAGGTAATGGGGGGGGTGAGGTGACACAATAAAAGCATATTCATGGATGAAACCCTGGTCTGTTGTTGATCCACACAGCTGAATTGTTTTATTTTGAAGGGATATTTATATCCGCTCACAACTTTCCAGAACACAGGACATGACTTAACACACACCGTACATGTCCCCTTAAGTGTGAACACATACAGTGTGTGTATTAACAGTCAACTCCTGGATAGAAAATGTCACTTTATGGCTCTACTGTACCCGGGTACGGGTCTGTAAAGTGGATCCTGGAACAGCAGCACTTCTGTGTCACATGACTCCCAGTCAGAATATTAATCACTAATCAAGTCCTGTTTGGTTGTTCAGTTTACTTTACATGAAAATGGATAATTCTTTAACCTCTGACCCCTAACCCTCTCCAGTGGTGGAACAGACACCCACACCTCCCAACGCTGTAATCGCTTTAGAAAATACGTCTGTAAACTACACACCAGTGTAGAAATACGCCCGTAACTACACACCAGTGTAGAAATACGCCTGTAAACTACACACCAGTGTCGATATACGCCCGTAAACTACACACCAGTGTAGAAATACGCCTGTAAACTACACACCAGTGTAGAAATACGCCTGTAAACTACACACCAGTGTAGAAATACGCCTGTAAACTACACACCAGTGTAGAAATACGCCCGTAAACTACACACCAGTGTAGAAATACGCCCGTAAACTACACACCAGTGTAGAAATACGCCCGTAAACTACACACCAGTGTAGAAATACGCCTGTAAACTACACACCATTGTAGAAATTAGCCCGTAAACTACACACCAGTGTCGATATACGCCCGTAAACTACACACCAGTGTAGAAATACGCCTGTAAACTACACACCAGTGTAGAAATACGCCTGTAAACTACACACCAGTGTAGAAATACGCCTGTAAACTACACACCAGTGTAGAAATACGCCTGTAAACTACACACCAGTGTAGAAATACGCCCGTAAAATACGCCCGTAAAATACACACCAGTGTAGAAATACGCCCGTAAACTACACACCAGTGTAGAAATACGCCCGTAAACTACACACCAGTGTAGAAATACGCCCGTAAAATACACACCAGTGTAGAAATACGCCCGTAAACTACACACCAGTGTAGAAATACGCCTGTAAACTACACACCAGTGTAGAAATACGCCCGTAAAATACACACCAGTGTAGAAATACGCCCGTAAACTACACACCAGTGTAGAAATACGCCTGTAAACTACACACCAGTGTAGAAATACGCCCGTAAACTACACACCAGTGTAGAAATACGCCTGTAAACTACACACCAGTGTAGCATCAGAAAGAGTCTTTCTGTGGATATAGTTTCAGTGACATTAGTGTTCTTAAACATGATTATGTTGATCAGCTGATTTTCCTAATAAAGACAGTATTTTCTGTCTAAGCTCAGTGTTATGTTCAGTGTATTCTCACATTTATAGGAATAATTAAACTTTAGGACATATTTATCTTTTATTTTGTGTTTCTGAGGGAAAGTAAGTTTTGTATTTTAAATATGAGCCGTTTTACAAACCTGTTAAATTAATAACACTAGATTATCAGTTTAACATTTAATTAATATCATTTATCTACAGGTATATTATCATTAATATCACTTATCTACAGGTATATTATCACTAATATCACTTATCTACAGGTATATTATCACTAATATCACTTATCTACAGGTATATTATCATTAATATCACTTATCTACAGGTATATTATCATTAATATCACTTATCTACAGGTATATTATCACTAATATCACTTATCTACAGGTATATTATCACTAATATCACTTATCTACAGGTATATTATCACTAATATCACTTATCTACAGGTATATTATCATTAATATCACTTATCTACAGGTATATTATCATTAATATCACTAATCTACAGGTATATTATCATTAATATCACTTATCTACAGGTATATTATCATTAATATCATTTATCTACAGGTATATTATCATTAATATCACTTATCTACAGGTATATTATCACTAATATCACTTATCTACAGGTATATTATCATTAATATCACTTATCTACAGGTATATTATCATTAATATCATTTATCTACAGGTATATTATCACTAATATCACTTATCTACAGGTATATTATCATTAATATCACTTATCTACAGGTATATTATCATTAATATCACTTATCTACAGGTATATTATCATTAATATCACTTATCTACAGGTATATTATCATTAATATCACTTATCTACAGGTATATTATTATTAATATCACTTATCTACAGGTATATTATCATTAATATCACTTATCTACAGGTATATTATCATTAATATCATTTATCTACAGGTATATTATCATTAATATCATTTATCTACAGGTATATTATCATTAATATCACTTATCTACAGGTATATTATCATTAATATCACTTATCTACAGGTATATTATCATTAATATCACTTATCTACAGGTATATTATCATTAATATCATTTATCTACAGGTATATTATCATTAATATCACTTATCTACAGGTATATTATCACTAATATCATTTATCTACAGGTATATTATCATTAATATCACTTATCTACAGGTATATTATCATTAATATCACTTATCTACAGGTATATTATCACTAATATCACTTATCTACAGGTATATTATCATTAATATCACTTATCAACAGGTATATTATCATTAATATCACTTATCTACAGGTATATTATCATTAATATCACTTATCTACAGGTATATTATCATTAATATCATTTATCTACAGGTATATTATCATTAATATCACTTATCTACAGGTATATTATCATTAATATCACTTATCTACAGGTATATTATCATTAATATCATTTATCTACAGGTATATTATCATTAATATCACTTATCTACAGGTATATTATCATTAATATCACTTATCTACAGGTATATTATCATTAATATCATTTATCTACAGGTATATTATCACTAATATCACTTATCTACAGGTATATTATCACTAATATCACTTATCTACAGGTATATTATCACTAATATCACTTATCTACAGGTATATTATCACTAATATCACTTATCTACAGGTATATTATCATTAATATCACTTATCTACAGGTATATTATCATTAATATCACTTATCTACAGGTATATTATCACTAATATCACTTATCTACAGGTATATTATCACTAATATCACTTATCTACAGGTATATTATCACTAATATCACTTATCTACAGGTATATTATCACTAATATCACTTATCTACAGGTATATTATCATTAATATCACTTATCTACAGGTATATTATCACTAATATCACTTATCTACAGGTATATTATCATTAATATCACTTATCTACAGGTATATTATCATTAATATCACTTATCTACAGGTATATTATCACTAATATCACTTATCTACAGGTATATTATCATTAATATCACTTATCTACAGGTATATTATCATTAATATCACTAATCTACAGGTATATTATCATTAATATCACTTATCTACAGGTATATTATCATTAATATCATTTATCTACAGGTATATTATCATTAATATCACTTATCTACAGGTATATTATCACTAATATCACTTATCTACAGGTATATTATCATTAATATCACTTATCTACAGGTATATTATCATTAATATCACTTATCTACAGGTATATTATCATTAATATCATTTATCTACAGGTATATTATCACTAATATCACTTATCTACAGGTATATTATCATTAATATCACTTATCTACAGGTATATTATCATTAATATCACTTATCTACAGGTATATTATCATTAATATCACTTATCTACAGGTATATTATCATTAATATCACTTATCTACAGGTATATTATCACTAATATCACTTATCTACAGATATATTATCATTAATATCACTTATCTACAGGTATATTATCATTAATATCACTTATCTACAGGTATATTATCACTAATATCACTTATCTACAGGTATATTATCATTAATATCACTTATCAACAGGTATATTATCATTAATATCACTTATCTACAGGTATATTATCATTAATATCACTTATCTACAGGTATATTATCATTAATATCAGTTATCTACAGGTATATTATCATTAATATCATTTATCTACAGGTATATTATCATTAATATCATTTATCTACAGGTATATTATCATTAATATCACTTATCTACAGGTATATTATCATTAATATCATTTATCTACAGGTATATTATCATTAATATCACTTATCTACATGTATATTATCACTAATATCACTTATCTACAGGTATATTATCATTAATATCACTTATCTACAGGTATATTATCATTAATATCACTTATCTACAGGTATATTATCATTAATATCACTTATCTACAGGTATATTATCATTAATATCATTTATCTACAGGTATATTATCATTAATATCACTTATCTACAGGTATATTATCATTAATATCACTTATCTACAGGTATATTATCATTAATATCACTTATCTACAGGTATATTGTTCAGTAGTTCCTGCTCTATTGTCTCTGTTACACTAAATAAACAAAAGGATATGGTTTTGAAATATGTTTCTTTTTCTTCTCAGTAACATGAAATAAAATATGTCCTTGCAGTTCAATTGTCAATTTGTATTAAATCAAACTGAATAAAATCAGTTTGAATAGAATCACTTACTAATTTTTATAAATCGCTCTGAATTGGATTTTCGTCCTTGAATTGAGATTTGAATCGTTATGTGAGTTTCACTCCCCGAGTGAAGACTGTCTTAAATCACCAGCATAAGGAGCATCTGTGTGACGCTCATTGGCCCACATCTGGACCTGCCGCTCGCCAGATTTAAACATGTGTGTAGTGTCGGGCCGTCCTGATTAATGTTATGCTGGACAACATTCCTGGTGAGAAGAACCCTTGTCAGATTTAAGGATTAATTGTCAATTTAAGTCAAATACAAGTCTTTTTAAGGATAAGTATCTGTGTCCAATCACAGTACTTCTACACCTCCACCCATTACTACACCTTTAATATCTGTGTCCAATCACAGTACTTCTACACATCCACCCATTACTACACCTTTAATATCTGTGTCCAATCACAGTACTTCTACACATCCACCCATTACTACACCTTTAATATCTGTGTCCAATCACAGTACTTCTACACATCCACCCATTACTACACCTTTAATATCTGTGTCCAATCACAGTACTTGTACACATCCACCCATTACTACACCTTTATGGAAATAGACATTTTTTCTTCCTGTAGGTTTTATGTAGAAAATGACCGTTGCACATTGTGACCATGTCAAACTATATACAATACAACATTTATCATAAAAACTCTTACCATAGTTTCCAGACAATAAGGTGAGACTGAAAAGAGCAGTTTATATATGGATTAATATGGGTAGTGTTTACTGACTGGGAATTTAGACTTTTTATCTCATGATTTTAACTTTATCTCATAAGTTTGTCTTTTTATTTCACAACTTTGACTTCACTTAATGCCCCTTATATATGAAAAACCTTAAAAAATAAACCATTCATTGACACTGCACCTTATAGTGCAGTATAATTATGACCAAAATACTACATTTGTGTACTTATTTCATAGATGCCGCCGTTTTTAAAAGGATTCGCATTGTATTCTGGGAAATTTCTTGTACGCCTCCGTTTGAAGAGGTATAAAGTAGGGATGTGACTTTTGGTCCAAAACATTATTTCCACATATGTTCGAACGGTTGACCTTAACTGTCACCTTGACCTTTGACCTTTAGAGCTCGACATTTAATGGGTTCTTTCTTGACACATTATCAACCATCTTTGAAAGTTTCATGAAAATCTGTCCATAACGTTTTAAATTACCTTGCTGACAAACAAACAAAAAACAGGAGGTAAAACATAACCTCCGTCATGGATGAAATAAATGTTAGAGAAAAAAAGTTATTTTGCTCCAACTATACTTGTTTCCCCACTTTAAAAATAGAAGCGTTTGGAGTTCACATCATTTATTGGTTATTATTTTTACTGGTCTGACCCAGAGAGAGAGAGAGAGAGAGATGAGTGAGTGAGTGAGTGAGTGAGTGAGTGAGTGAGTGAGTGAGTGAGTGAGTGAGTGAGTGAGTGAGTGAGTGAGTGAGTGAAACTGGTCTAATATTTTCTTTTCTTTGCTATAATCATCAATACTAGTTAGTGTTAGATCTTTCAG